>JAKJMR010001141.1:232654-248908 GCA_024449315.1 Daboia siamensis
AGGCCCCCAGCTAGTTTCTACGCCACACACAGGACTAGAACTCCCAGCCTCCTGCTGACTGGCCCAAAGGCCCCCCAGCCAGCTTCTAGGGGACTGTATACAGGACTAGAACTCCCAGCCTCCCGGCGACCGGCCCAAAGGCTTCCCCCCCCCAGCACCCTTTCTCGCCTTAGGGCACAGCCTCCAAAACTCCCAGCCTCCCGAGCATTGCCCCGCCCCAAGCCGGCTTTCCCTCGCCCGAGGCGGCGCCAGAACTCCCACCACCTAGCTGCTGAGGACGCCGGACGCTTCAAACAATGCAGACAATTCCACATAATTCTTTCCCTCCCCCCTCCCCTCGCCAGCCCCGACCTCTAAAGCCAGGCCCGAGACTCCCAAGGCCTCAGCAGCCCTCGAGGTGGGATGGGGGGGAGGGGGAGATCAGCCCCCCGAAAGGAGAGGAAAAAAAAAAAAAAAGGATTTCAACCGCCCCTCCCTCCCAGGCTTGAGGGGGGGGGGCCCGTTTTCTCCCTCCTGCCGATGGGGGGGCGAAGCAGACCTGCCCCCCCCCACACTCCCCTCAGCTTGCCTGCTTCCCCCTTTCCCCCCCCCCCACAGGGCTCCCCTCAGGGCAGCCCCCCCTCCCCAAAGACCTCGCCCCCTCCCCTGCGGGAGGAGAAAGCCCCCACCAAGGCCGCCTCAGGCCCCGGGCAGCCGAGACGGAAGGCAGGCCGGGGAGCCCCCCAGGCGGGATGCGGAGCCCCCCCACCCCTCACCGGCGGGGGGGGGGAGGGGGAGGGGCAGAACTGTGGGGGGGGAGGGGTGGCAGCCTGACCTCCTCGCTCTTCAGCACTTCTTTGAACTCCCGCTTGATCCGCTGCACCGCGATGTTGGCCATCTCGGCAGCGGGAGCCGCCGAAACCCAGGTCGCTCCTCCCGCCGCCGCCGCCGCCGCCGCCGCCGAGCCGGGCCGAGCTCCGCCGCCAACCGTCACCAGCGCCGCCACCGCGGGAGAAGCTCCGGCGGCCCGTCCAAAATGGCGACCGCGCCGAGCATGCGCCTTGCGCCTCCCGGAGCCGGCCTCTTCCTCTCCGTCATAGTGGGACGCGGGCGGGGCGGGGGGGAGGGAAGAGGAGGGGAGGTGCGGCGCGCGCGCGGCGCGGCGCGTCACCGGGCAGTGGGCGGGGCCCCAGAAAGGGCGGAGAGTGAGTGAGTGAGTGAGTGGGTGGGTGGGTGGAGCTCGCCGTGTCGTCACTCGCCGGCGACGGCGTCGCTTTGGAACTTGGCGCGAGGCGGGCGCCGGCCGTTGAAGAAGACGCGCCTCTTTTTTTTTTTTTTTTTTTTTTCTCCCCCTCCTGAGGAGACCGAGCAGGGTCGGTTTTTTTTTTTCCCCCCCTTTTTTCGCCGAGCTGAAGCGGCGGAGGCTTTTCCCTCATGGCGGGCGAGAAGGCTCTGGTGAGGAAATCTGCCGGTGCCGGCGCCTTCGTCTGCCTTTCGGAGCCCGGCGCGGGTCTCGCGGGACAGATGAACGCCGGGGAAGGCTTGAGGCCTAGTGAGGTGGGTGTTAACTGCCCTCTGAAGGGCTGGGCTGGGGGTGGGGAGGGGGAGGGGGTTGGCAGGCTGACAGGCCCATGCGCTGTGTTTGTGTGCGCGTGCGCGTGCGCGTGCGGGAGGAGCAGTAATAAAACCTAAGAGGAAAGCAGAAATAACCTTTCAGAGTTTAATGTCGAGTTTGGAGATCCGGTCAGTAGCTGCCGTTGTTACGCAGAGGAAGTCCTCGAAATCTCCTGGGTATTTTCTATTAGTCCAGGGGTGTCAAAACTCCATTTCATTGAGGGCCGCATCAGCATTGCATTTGCCTTCAGGGGGCTGGGTGGGCGTGGCCTACTGGGTGGGCGTGGCCAGAGTGCGTATGGCCTACTGGGTGGGCGTGGCCAGCTCTACATCCTTGGCATCAAGGGTGTCCTTGGGGGCCTGGCTAGAGTGGGTGTGGCCTGCTGGGTGGGCGTGGCCAGCTCTACATCCTTGGCATCAAGGGTGCCTATGGGGGCCTGGGCAGGAGTTGGACAGATCTGAGGGTCTCTGGCAGAAGGAGGGTCTCTGGGCCAGGGCCAAGGCAGTGGGGGCCGTTCCCTCATTGTTTCCAGGATGGCTTTGCGGGCCGCATGGAACCACTTCGCGGGCCGGATCCGGCCCCCGGGCCTGGTGTTTCACATGTCTGTATTAGTGCATGCCCTCTGGAACCAGCTGCCCGCGGAGTTTAGGATTGCCCCCGACCTTCGCACATTTCGCCGGGACCTGAAGACCCGGCTCTTTGAGCTCTCCGGCCGGGCTGAGAATTTTTAACTGGGGTTTTTAATTTTAGGGATGATTTAATCTTTTTTAATTTATTTTAACTTTTGTACTGGTTGTTTTAAATACCTTGTAAACCACCCTGAGTCCTTCGGGAAAGGGCGGTATATAAATCTAATAAAATAAATAAATAATAAATATTTGTTGGATAGTCTGTCGGGGAGCCCCGCAGTCACATTGCACTGAAGGTGTCTTCCCCCATTTATACAGAGAATCGGCACACGCGCCATGAGCCGTTCTAATTCTATTGTACGTCACCCATATGTGTCGGGATAGATGAAATCCTGGAGGATTTGTGAAGTGCTTTTAATTCTGTGTGTGACCAGCCATACACTAAATAAATAAATGTGTTGGAGAACAGGGATGAGTCCCTTCGGCATGATGCTCTGCTGCACAAATATCAAAAGTAGGTGGTGTTGCACTGCGCGCCGTCTTGTTGCTAAGGCCTACAGAAAGGGGTGGCCTGCCCTCGTTTTTATTTAATTCATTACGCTGATAACGCCGCTCACCTGTCTGCCCTGCACCTCAGGGCGACTTACCATACCGTCAGTAAGAGAATTAAAGCAGTTATAAGATTAAAACATTCAGACGTGGAATAGAATAGAATATAGAATTGAATTCAATAGAATAGAATATAGAATGGAATTCAGTAGAATAGAATGTAGAATGGAATTCAATAGCAAAAAGCTAAAACGTTAGAATTGTTACAAAAAGGGGATTAAAAAGGCAGTGTGTATAGAATATAGAATAGAATATAGATGGAATTCAATAGAAAAAAGCTAAAACGTTAGGATCGTTACAAAAAGGGGATTAGAAAGGCAGCGTGTGTACGTAGATGGGCTGGAGGTGAGATTTTATACAGGTGGAAACGGTTCATTTAGTGACTGTTCAAAGTTACAACAGCGCTGAAAAAGTGACTCGTGACTCATTTCCCACACAACCATTGCAGGATCCCTAAAGTTACGCGGTCAAAATTCAGACGTGTGGCAACTTGGCTCGTATTTATGACGGTTGCAGTGTCCCGGGGTCAGGTGATCCCTTTTTGCGACCTCCTGACAAGCAAAGAGAATTGGGGGAGCCAGATTCCCTTAACGGCCAGGTTACTGACCAACTGCGGGGGTTCACTTAACAACTGTGGCAGGAGAGGTTGTAAAATGGGGCCAACTTCACTTAACATCTGTCTTGTTTAGCAGCAAAAATTTTGAGCTTAATGGTAAGTTGAGGTCCACCTGTACTAGTCAACTAGCCACTACCAAAGTTCGTTCCCCTCATCGGGACACCAGGCCAGTTGGCAAAGCCAGGTTCTCTGGCTCTTCAGAAGTTTGTGGTTGTTCAAGAGCGTGCCTTTGCAGAGGCTTATGGCACCACTGCAGGATGTTCTCTGCCAGCCAAAATAGATTTCTGTCTTGCCCCATTTTTAAAAAAATGATCAGGTTTTTTTTCTTTCAAATGATGATATTTGAGTTTTCCAAGACCACCTTGATTACTTATTCCTTTATTGGGGATGGTTGATCCTAAAATGTGTACCGCTTTGACATCTTCGTTGTCCGTTTTAAGTTAGTTGTTGTACCCGTTTCGTTAGTTGATGTTCTTCCTATTTAATTTTAGTCCCATTTTTTTTCCACTGTGCTCCTTGACCTTTATTGCTAGAGCTTACAGATCCTGCATTTTTGGCCATCACATTAGTGCCTTCAGCAAAGTGTGGGGTCATTGATGTTTCTTCTCCCAATTGGAAAGCCATGCTCTTTTTCCCAATCAGGTTCCCCTTAATATATATTCATATAAATCAGGCCGGAAAAAAAATAAGGGGACTGCATACAGTTCGTCTCTTATGCCAGCATGGAGCCTGTCTGTTTTTCCATGTTCGACCCATACTTCCTGAATATTTATAGGTGTCACGTGAAGGTAATGAGTTATTTTGAGTTTCTCATTTTTCTAAATGCATATCACAACTTGATGTGATTGACACAATTTAAGGCCTTTCTATAATCCATGAAGCACACACCTTTTTTTTTTGTTTGTATTCTTTGGCTTTCTCAATTATCCAGTGTGCATCAGCTTAGAGCAGGCATGTCAAACTGCCAGCCCATGGGCCGGATGCGTCATGCCAGAGTCGTGCCCACCCCATTGCTGGCAATGGGAAAAAAGTCCCAATAGGTCACGTGATGTCACAAGTTTGACATGCCTGGCTTACAGCCACACTTTAAAAAGTATAGGGAACCCCAGGACCTACAGTGTCATTGAAAATTCGTCTATTATTTGTTCATATTTCTGGGCCATCTAACTCAACTCTGTAAAATGACTTTGGCAGTTTGACAAAATTAAAAAGAAAATATTGCATATGAAAAGAACAATACTGTCCCAAGAGAACAGATTAGAAATCCATTCTTCCATATCATCCACAACCTTAAAAGAGGAACATCAAGCATCCTAACCCAAAGACTTGGGAAAGGGCTGAGTTTTATTTATGCTTCTGATTAAATAAGCATAGTGTAGTGCAGGGGTGTCAAACTGCCGGCCCGCGGGCCAGACGTGTCACGAAGAAACCACGCCCACCCCATTGCCGGCAATGGGAAAAAAGTTCCAATACGTTGCGTGACGTCGCGAGTTTGACATGTCTGGTGTAGTGTGTCACATCTGCAGCAATAGTGAACGCTCTTAGGTAATTTGAGTCAGAGGTTTCATTCAATTAACTGAGAATATGATGCTGATTTCAAGGGCCTCCAGTGTAAAAGAACGACATACTTACAGATTGCCACAGTGATTGGCTGCTCTTTGTTCCATGGGTTTTTGTAAGTGTACCGTGTTTGGATCAAAACAGACTTTTGCAAATCTCAGAAATAATGGTGAGACTGGGAAAGTCTATAAAAGCATTTCTGAAGGCTTCGCCCTCTGTTATTCTGCAATTAGGCAAAAGGAGTATAAACAGAAGAAATGAGAATTGTTACCCTTTTTAGGAGTTGGTCATCCAGTAAAAATTACCTCCCAAAATAAGGCATAATGGTAAAGAGTCTGCAGACTGTTCTTGTTTTGCCTGATGTCACTGTTTCTTGGGTTCACCACAAGGGAAATATGGGAGAAACTGCTTCCCAAAAGTATATATGGCCACTTATGTCAAGTTACATCGGGGTCTTCAAACTTGGCCCTTTTATATGACTTGTGAACTTCAACTCCCAGAATTCCTCAGCCAGCTGGCTGAGGCATTCTGGCAGTTGAAGTCCACAAGTCATAAAAGGGCCAGGTTTTGAAGACCCCTGATCTAAACGATCCAGCAGAGTATTAAATCAGGAGATAGAAAAGTGGAACTTTCGGGCACTAGTGAGAGAAGTACTTAAACGAACAAAATGGTAAAATTTCAATAAAAGAACAATAAAAGCGATCCCTGAATAGAAAAAGCCCTGCAACCTTAAGGGCGCCAGCGGCTTACAATCCTGAAAGAAACAATGCATTCTAGCTTGCGCCAGGACATTCTCCGGAAGAATGTTGATTTCTACCCATGAACTGAAAATGTGAGTGTGGGTCATACAGTTATAACAATGACGCAAATCCACCAGAGTAGCTGAAGCAGCAGAAAGTTCACCATTCGGAAGCCCTAACTAAAACCTAACTGAATTTTTTTTGGCATTACCTTGGATGGGCATTTCCTGCAAGCACTGAAGTGAAGTCCTTACGTGAAGTAGACTTAAGATACCACCAAGATAATAATACACAACGTTAATCAACAGGTACACCAGACGTTTTGTTGAAATCATTGCCAGTATTAGAAATAACCACCGGTTACTAAATCTAAAAGTCAAAGTACTTTTTTTCTAACCCAGACAAGAGAGTGTTGGCTCAGCGAAGGCACAGGATGCTTTTTGGGCTGTTTTAATAACAGCAATGTTTGTTTTAGTAGCTTAGCTTAATTAAGTCACAACTGCAGGTTTATAGATACACATTTCCCGCCGCTGTTTATCCTGGGTAACAGCACGCCTACTCAAATGCTCTCATTGGCTAACACAGAAACAAGTCCCGCCTTCTTAAAAATAATGAAATGTAGTATCAAAGATGTACAAAAGATGTACCAAAAGATGTATCCAGCAAGGTCAAATCTTCAGTTGCAGCATGCCGTCCTCCGGTGGCGCTTGATGAAATAACCGAATCTTAACTGGACTCCTGAAACCCAGAAGAGGATGGAGCAGTTTGATTCTTTGTAATGAAAGAATCAAGAGGGGAAGTTTTGGCCTCTGGATAAGGGATGACTGTATGTTGAAAAATAAAATGCTACCGTACGTGAAGTAAAATGCAGCTGCTGCAGTGCTTTGGCAGAAGACTGTACATTCATTCAATTGAACACTCAACACACCACTTTTGTAAAAGAGTTCAAAATGCTTCCGTTGAATAAAGCTGTTATTTGTGATATTTCTTAGGCCAAGAGTCAGCAACCTGAAACAGTGAAAGAGCCACTCGGAACCGGTTCCCTCACAAAAGGAAAAACTGGGAGCCGCAAAAAATGTGTGCACATGCACGTACATGCGCGCATGCACAGAACAGAGTTTGAAGAGTGGAGCCAAGGCGAGATATGCACCTACCCTACATATTTGAATTGATTGGTTGAACTTTTTCAGTCCCACTTTTTTTTGGGGGGGACTGCACATGGCAGAGGACTGGGAGCCGCAGGAGACGACTGAAAGAGCCGCATGCAGCTCTGGAGCCGCGGGTTGCAGACCTGCGTCTTAGGCGAAACCAATGAAGTCTTCAGTCGGATATTTTCTTTTAATTAAAATTTTACTTGTACAGACCTGCAATTTGGGAAATCTAGGGCCGGGGGGGGGGGGGGAGAGTGTCAAACCGGCTGCATCCCGTGACGTGTCGCAACGTATCACAGCTCTTTCCCCCTGGCCTAAGCCGGGGTGGGCGCAGCTTCCTTGTGACGCAACTGGCCCAGCGGTCAGCAGTTTGACACCCCTGCTCTAGGGTAACAGTAATGTAAATTTCTAGCCGTCAGCAGATTCAGGTTGTGAAACTGCAGTTCCAGAACACGGAGCTCCTAAATATTGGCTATATTTGAGAGGTCCTTGGTGCTCTCTGAGCTTCGCTGTTTTTTCCTGAAAAGGTTTCATTACCCCCCCCCCCCCCCCAAAACCACCAACAGAGACAAGGCAAGGCTTTTGTAGATTAAAAAGAGAGCATTTACTTCTAGCACTGATGATGCTACCTACTTGGGTAATAAAACGTCTGCAAGAAAACAACCCAGCTCAGAGAGCACCAAAGTGCAAGATTGGGTGGGATGGCTCCACTCAACATTCCCGGTCCCAAGTTACATCTTTTACCGCAGGGTTTCTCAAATGCTGTTCTACGTAAGAATTTGATGGGATTAAACTTGAGAGCCGAAGGGCAAAAAAGATCCAGCAATTACTCAGACGCAGTGAATGTTGTATTGCGGGAGTTTTGTTCATCTGGAAAAATTTTTTATTGATTTATTTTAGATAACAGGTTCCGTAGCCTTGTGGGGGGGGGGGGAAACACCTGAAATTTGAAAACCCCTGTCTTGATGCAATGGGTAAAGCAGCTTTCACTCACACGTAGTGGCTGATTATCTGACCCCTTATTGCATTTCATGCTCAAGAAGTGAATCAGTCGCGCCCTTAAACAGGATGTTAATGATTTGAATCCTCTGTCCCCAAGGCTCCCTCAGCAGAGCGATAGGGATTTGATCAGTTGTTATTGTCGTGTTCCTCTCCATCCTTCAAGAAAGCTAAAGAATAGAAGGAAACATAGGAGTGTAGAAAAGTGACAATTGATTGGCTTGGTGACGGTGAAAAACCACCTGGCTTAGCTTATACAAGTTTGTGCAAGCTAAAGCTTTGGGTTATTTTGGTAGAAAAACTAATTCAGCGTAGGTTAACATGTTGTGAGAACATAGCCAAACTATAATGAAGCAGTTTTCTGGAGTGAACATGCTTATTTTAAATGCTGGAACTTAGAAAAACTGGAAGCATCACCACCTGATAAAGGGTTTTTAGCAATAAGAATGTATTCTATATTTTTTAAAAAAAGAAGCAATATTTATCTGCACAGCAACAGGTGCTGTGTTCTATCATCACAAGAATTAGGCATTTTATGAGAATTAAAAGACCCAGAAGACTGTGGTGAAACTAAAAGAATACTGGAATAATGTAGTGTTTCTTTCTCTCTCTCTCTCTCTTAAATTGTAATTATATATTTACAAATGTGCCTGTACGTTATTTTAACAATTGGCATATTATACTGTACATTCTGTATACCAAACCAGTCTTACGGTAATAAAAGCCCTTAAGCAAAATTTGTTCTCTCTCTCTTTTTTTTTTACCGGATTAGCTAAGCTAATGTCATGTTTGAATTGGCTTGCATCGTGGGATGGTTTAGGCTGTTCTGCTCTTTTTTGTTTGTGTATGTTCTGCTTAATGACCAACATAAATAACATTGCACAGTAAGGGCTGTGCAAAAGATAGTCTCAAAAGAGATTACTTCCAAGACAGCAAAGCACTCTGCAACAATTCAATGTGGATATGCCTTTTTAGAAATACCGCTGCATTCATTGGGATTTACAACAAGAACATTTCACAAGATTGCGTTCTTGCTCTTTATAAGTCAAAATCACCACCAGAAAACCAAGGGATCTACTTCAGTAAATTTAGCAGTGTGTGTGTGTTTAGGGGCACCTTTGTAGAATTGCAGGCTTATGACAGAGCGAGGGAAAAACTTCATTTCTTTCCTTTCTTTACATATTTCACTTTTTCTCCCTCGCTATGTTTGTACACTACGTGGAACCATAAAACAGTAAACTACATTTTAGTTTAAGCAGCATGTAAAAAGGCAGTCTATGTAATTAAGTTAATCTGTTGACTAGACAATTGAATTGAGTAAATTATGGCTCAGTTAACCCCTGGATAAGCATGTCTTACAATCGCAGCCACTATGTGTTTATAAGTAAATATCTTTGAGTATGAGTTTAACTTCTTAAAAGTTACTCCACAAAATACTATATGCAGTGGGAATACAGAGCAGTAGTATCGCACTCACTGACCAGCTGGAAAACAACAACAACCAAATAATGAGATTGCAAATAAAGACCACAGTAGAATGGAATAGTTATAATGCCAAAGCAGTCAAAGGCTTATTTTACAAATAGTAAAGAAAATGTTAGGTGTATTGGGAGAAATAGAAACTTGGGAATCATGTAATGATTGTCAATCAGATGGATCCAGGTGGCAAATGATTATATTTCCACAAATATTTATTTAATAACTGATCCAAGTGACATGAAACTTTAAAGATATCATCACTATGTTTTTTGATATCAGAGAAAAGAAATAATTAGGTTTCCCAAACTATGGGTTAATTACACTGATAAGAGAACTCCATGATTTATGAAGTCCTCATTTCAACCAACATAATCGAGTAGAATAATCCCCCTAGCTTTTTATCTGTAATATGACAATTTAAATAAAGACATGCTTTTGATGTATAAAAATTGGACACCATCAGTGGGAGGAGATTTAGGACAAATAAAAGGAATTTTTAAACATGGAATATTTGATCTACATAAACTTTTTTCCCCACTATGGAGAGGAGTAATGGACAGTTTTAAAAGGGGCTTGGACGGATGTATGGAGAATAAGGCTTTTAATGGGTATGATCAGGATCAATGCATTTTTCCCCCCTATTCAAACTTTGTTGCACTTGTGTTGTGTCCAGGCATCCCACTGGCTAATCATTTTGTTGTTAGATGGGCCTGATCTAGAACTGCATTTATGTTTTTATGTCATGACAGAAAGGAAAGCTAAATCAGGGGTCTTCAAACTTGGGAACTTTCAGATTTGTGGACTTCGCCTCCCAGAATTCCTCAGCCAGCCATCCTTCGTATTTGCAGAATTAGGAATGTTTAATTTCATGAGGGGTGCGGTGGCTCAGTGGGTTAGGACGCTGAGCTTGTTGATCAGAAGGTCGGCAATTTGGCGGGTCGAATCCCGAGTACCGCGTAACAGAGTGAGCGCCTGTTACTCGTCCCAGCTTCTGCCAACCTAGCAGTTCGAAAGCACGTAAAAATGCAAGTAGAAAAATAGGGACCACTCTGGTGGGAAGGTAACGGCGTTCCGTGCGCCTTTGGCGTCTAGTCATGCCGGCCACATGACCACAGAGACGTCCTCGGACAAGCACTGGCTCTTCGGCATTGAAACGGAGAGTTGGAAACGACTAGCACGCGTGTGCGGGGGAACCTTCACCTTTACCTTTAATTTAATGAAAAGAAGGACTAAGGTGTGACATGATAGCAGTCTTCCAATATTTGAGGGGCTGCCATAAAGAAGAGAGGGCGTCAAGCTCTTCTCCCAAGCCCCTGAAGGCAGGACAAGAAACTATGGATGGAAACTAACCAAAGAGAGAAGTAACCTAGAGCTAAGGAGAAACTTCCTGACAGTTGGAACAGTTAATCAGTGGAACAACCTGCCTCCAGAAGCGGTAAATGCTCCAACACTGGAAGGTTTTAAGAGACTGGACAGCCATTCGTTGTGCCTATTCAGAAGTTGTGCGTGGATTGCAATGCTACCGCCTTTACCTTTGGAAGCATACGTGTACCTCCCACTAAGCTTGCTAGGCGCTTTTGCTTTTGACTTTTTTCCAACCGGACTTCCTTGTTTCTCTTTGAAGACGTTTCGCTCCTCATCCCGGAAGCTTCTTCAGCTCTTTTGCTTATTACCAACGTTGCTTATTCAACGCCTTATTCGCAGGATTCCTCCTCGGCTCCTTGTCTTCGGCCGGTGGATTCAAGGGGACCCAAGCAGGGTCGTGTTTGGGGGCCCCGGAGCAGCCTTCTCCTCCCCTCTGCGGCGGGGGATGGGGGACGTAAGAGCAAAACCTCCCAGCGCCCTCTTCCTAGGCCAGGGGTCTGTCAACCTTGACAACTTTAAGACTTTGTGGACTTCAACTCCCAGAATTCCCCAGCCAGCAGTCCACCAAATCTTTCAAGTCGTCAAGGTAGACAACCTCAGCTCTCTTAGGACTCGTGGACTTCAACTCCCAGAATTCCTCAGCCAGCAGTCCACCAAGTCTTTCAAGTCGTCAAGGTTGCAGACCCAACCAACTTCAGCTCTCTTAGCACTCGTGGACTTCCACTCCCAGAATTCCTCAGCCAGCAGTCCACCAAGTCTTTCAAGTCGTCAAGGTAGGCAGCCTCAGCTCTCTTAGGACTCGTGGACTTCCACTCCCAGAATTCCCCAGCCAGCAGTCCACCAAGTCTTTCAAGTCGTCAAGGTAGGCAGCCTCGGCTCTCTTAGGACTCGTGGACTTCAACTCCCAGAATTCCTCAGCCAGCAGTCCACCAAGTCTTTCAAGTCGTCAAGGTTGCAGACCCAACCAACTTCAGCTCTTTTAGCACTCGTGGACTTCCACTCCCAGAATTCCTCAGCCCGCACAACTCGCTCAGCAATTCTGGGCGTCGAAGTCCACGAGTCCTAGAAAGAGCCGAGGCAGAGCGGAAAGCCGAAGCGGCTTTGACGCCGAGAGTCGAAAAAGCAAACAGGCCAATCAGCGCCTTGCCTCGGGTTCGCAATTTGCATGCGGAGGCCGACTCGGCAGAAGGGCCGGCCCCTACTGCAAGGGCGGAAGGGATCCGTTGCAAAGGGGCGGGTTTTGCGGCTGCGCTCCGCCCCGCCCCGAGGGAGGGAGGGAGGGGGCGGCAAGCCCCTCCCCTTTGTGGGAGCCGGCAGATCCGGGTCTCCTTTGCAAAAAAGGCCGGAGTCTGACGTGGTCAGTGCAATCCAAACACGAGAAGGCTGGACGCGCCCGGGCTTCTCTGCAGCCTCCTCGAATTGCACCAGCAGCTGCAGCAGCCGCCGGCGCCGCCTTGGGTGAGTTCGGCTTGGCTCCCGCTTCCTTCAAGCCCCGACTCTTCGGGCTGCCGTTCAAAGGGACGCCGTGCAGCCCGAGGCTGCTGGGCTGGGGCAGGCAAGGGCGCGGCGGGACCCTCGGAACAAAGTTCGGCCGCCGCCGGAACAGATCCCAGATCCCTCCAGCTTGCTTGCACGCTCGCTCGCTCGCTCGCCCGTTGCTTCCCCCCCCACCCCAAAGAGATCCAGTCGTCCCCGGCGCCAAAAGACGCCCGGCGGATGGAAAGTTGGGGTTTCAAAACAGCGATCTGGCCTTTGCGATCCTCACGATCGCCATTCGCCCCTTGCTTCCCGATCTAAAGAAGGGAACCGGCCTTTTTTTTTCTTTCTTTTTTTTGGGGGGGGGGGTTTGCGGGCAAAGAAGTTGGCGTTTTGGTTCTTGGGCGTTCCGATTTCTTTTTCTTTCTTTCTTTCTTTCTTTCTTTCTTTCTTTCTTTCTTTCTTTCTTTCTTTCTTTCTTTCTTTCTTTCTTTCTTTCTTTCTTTCTTTCTTTTTTTTGCAACTTAAAAATCGAGTTACGCAACTGATAAAGCGGTTGGTTTGTTTTAATAAACGCCTTCCTGGCAGCCTTTGGAAAGCGATGCATTTCTCTGGGCTCAGGGAGGTCACCGGGGATCCTTGCGGAATGCGCGAAAGGCCATGAGACGCAGAGCCGACTCTAGAAAGAAGGGCGAGGCGTTGCTTATTATTTAATACCGGTAGTAGGCTACCATTTCACGCGCTCAGCCGAGCGGTTGAGCCCTCTGGAGTTAATAATAGTAAGTTGGAAGGGACCTTGGAGGTCATCTAGTCCAACCCCCTGCTCAGGCAGGAAACCCTATACCATTTCAGACAAATGGCTGTCCAGTCTCTTCTTAAAAACTTCCAGAGTTGGAGCTTTCATAACTTCTGGAGGCAAGTTATTCCACTGAATAATAACAACAATAATAATAAAGTTGGAAGGGACCTTGGAGGTCATCTAGTCCAACCCTCTGCCCAGGCAGGAAACCCTATACCATTTCAGGCAAACGGCTGTCCAGTCTCTTCTTAAAAACCTCCAGTGTTGGAGCATTCACCACTTCTGGAGGCAGGCTGTTCCACTGGTTAGTTGTTCTAACTGTCAGGAAGTTTCTCCTTAGTTCCAGGTTGCTTCTCTCCTTGACTAGTTTCCATCCGTTGCTTCTTGTCCTGCCTTCGGGCGCTTTGGAGAATAGCTTGACTCCCTCTTCTTTGGGGCAGCCCCTGAGAGATTGGAAGACTGCTATCATGTCACCCCTCGTCCTTCTCTTCATTAAACTACACATACCCAATTCCAGCAACCGTTCCTTACATGTTTTGGCCTCCAGTCCCCCAATCATCCAGGTTGAGTCGCAGGTTCGTTGTACCGATAACCATCTTCACGCTTTCCAGAATGAACTTCACTCCTGGATCAATAACTTCCCATCCATCCCGAGGCCCAAACACTTTAAACCGACCGTATAATTTTATTATTCCAAATGATCAGGCAGGGCCTCTTAAAAATAATGTGACCGTGAAGTGGGACACTACACATCCTCTTCACAACCTGTTTTCCTTGTTCCCTTCTGGGAGGAGGAGGAGGCTCCGTGGTATCCGAAGCAGAACATCCAGGTTCAGCCATAGTTTCGTTCCGTACAGCGTTAACCTTGTGAACTCTCAAGGTTTCCTCCTTCCGTTATGTATTCAAGATGGACAGTATTTAATATTTGTTATGTATGTGAAGGGGTGTGGGTCTATGCATGTGTGTGTATAGCATGGTTAGGTGTGTGTGTCATGTATGTGTTCCGCTTTTGAGAGCGGGCAACTAAACTTCATTTTCGATGTGTGCCGTTGTGCCCACAGTTAAACAAAAAACAACGACAGTACAGGTTATCTTATCTTTGTGCCTGAACAATTTTGAATCTCAGATATATATATATATATTTTGTGGTCTCCTGGGACTTCTGAAATGTCCTCCTGTTTATTGTTGCTTAAAAAACACACACCCACACCCAAACTCGAGTCTAAAGTTGCAGCGGTTCAACAGAGCCAATTGTGAAGTTTCTGGGGTTGTAGCCAAAAGCAGCTCACCGACTCTCCGGGATGACCAGTGAAGCATTTTTCCTGCCCGCTTTCCTTTTAATAATTCGCCAGATGCTTTGACATGCTGAAACGTTTTCAAGAATGGGTAGGAACTGATCCAGAAAATTTAAAATCCCTCTGATCAGAAATGGACCTGTTTTTCTTTCTTTGTTTATTATTTTGCCTTGAATTTTATCCTATCCTTTCCTACCTTTCTCATTCTGATTTGGCTGTTTGTTCCTCTTAATTCCCATTTCATTTTATTCCTGGGGGGGGGGGAGTACTTTTCCTATTTTTAGCTAGGTAAGGGGCATTCTTTCCCTCTGGATGACTGGAATTAACATATGATAAAAGGTCCCTTTGAAACTGGTTTCAGGAAATGCTAACAGTTATAGATTTTTTTTTTTTTAAAAAAAACCAGTATAACCAGTTGGAAGGGATGGGAAAGAATGATTAGCGCATAGTGTGCACTTGAGGAAGAAAGATGGGGGAAAAAAGAGCTTTGCGGCATGTTATTGGGAACTGCCCTCCTGTAAATAAATACCTCTGACATTAAAAAGTTATTTCTTTTCAGATTTTTATTTTTTGTTTTTTTAACCAAAAAAATAATTTCCTTCTCTCTCGACTACGACCTGCAGGAATTGTCTTATGGGGACACATCTGGATGCGTATGTGCACATGTGGCAGAGAAACGGACAAAGAGATACCTTAAAGATTGACCCTTATTTTGGTCTTGCTCTTGATGACACTTTTTGGGGGGAAGGTGGACAGAAGAGGAAGATTTTATTGCAAAGGGCGGTGTATTCAGCTCTGTAACGCACACAATTGTTACGTGTCCTCAAATGCAAACTGAGTAACTTTTTCCTTTTATAAAAAAAAAAAGTCCAATTAGTAATTGTGACTGGAGATAAATTAGCCAAAGAACACACACAGGTCATTTAAGAAGACGCCTTTCATACATCTTGAATTGGTGGGACCTTTGCCTGCAGGGCCTAAAAATGGAAAAGATCTTCAGATCTATTCACGCTAACGCTTGCTAGGTGGGAAACTCTTTTGAACCTTTTTGTTTCTCAGTAAAATCTTGTCTGCTTTTGTAACTGGAGGTTCTAGTTTCTGCAAGGGATCTTATCTGCACAGCCCAAGAAGTTGAAGGATATCAAAGGCAGAAAGCCCGATACGGCAGCGTGATAGGCAGATGAACGGACTCTTGATGTGCGGCCGGTGGGAAGATAGGTTGGTTCTTTTAAGATATTTTGAAATCCTCCTCCTATAAACAGATGTGAAGCCTGCGGAAAGCAGGGGGAAAATAGAATAGTTAATGGGGGGGGGGATTTTTCTGTGTTATTTTTCCAAACATGCCAGACTTCATAGCCATATGCCACAGGCTACAACTGCTGGCAATGCAGAACGGTGCCGATAGAAGAGAATACTTATAATTCAGGGTTGAACTGTGTGAAAATGGCTCGACAGATAAGGATGTTCGATTCTTAAAAGAGTTCTAGCCTTAGAAGCCCTATATTTCATATCTTTACATTGTGCTTGGGCTTGTAGAACTGCATCTTTAAGGGCCACTTTTTAAAATACTTTTTTTTTTCTCCGCCAACATTGTCACAGGCTTAGTGGGCGCGCTCTTAATATTTATTTCTTGATATCTCACTTGAATTGTTTTGATCAGTAACTCGGGCCTCGCACGTCTGCTACTCCTTCCTTCTCCTGTTTTCCCCATCCCATAATCCTAATTGGTCTGAGAGAGAGGGAGCTAGTAGCCCGAAGCCACTCGGATAGCTTTCACGCCTCAAGTGGGACTAAAATCCACAATCTCATGGGATCAGAATCTCCCAGTTTTTAGGCCAGCGCCTTAATCACTGGACCAGGGGTGGGGAACCTTGGCTCGTTTGTGACTCGTGGACTTCAACTCCCAGAATTCCTGGGCCAGCATGGGGGAAAATTTGGCCCC
>JAKJMR010001141.1:251983-262072 GCA_024449315.1 Daboia siamensis
GGTGAGTTCTAGTCTCTCCTTAAGCCTGAAAGCCAGCTGTGTAACTTTGAGCTAATCACCAGGAGACGGTGAGTTCTAGTCCCTCCTTAAGACTGAAAACCAGCTGGGTGACTGGCTAATCGTCAGGAGACGGTGAGTTCTAGTCTCTCCTTAAGCCTGAAGACCAGCTGTGTAACTTTGGGCTAATCACCAGGAGACGGTGAGTTCTAGTCCCACTTTAAGACTGAAAGCCAGCTGGGTGACTTTGGGCTAATCACCAGGAGACGGTGAGTTCTAATCCCGCCTTAGCCATGAAAGCCAGCTGGGTGACCATGGGCCAGTCATTCTCTCTCAGCCCATCCCACCTCACAAGGTTGTTGTTAACGGAGAAAAATAAAGGGAAAGGTGTTTGGGAATCGTTTGCCGCCTTGAGTTATTTGTGAAAACAGCACAGGCGGGATACAAGCACACGAACGAATAAAAACAAATAGAAAACCCTCGAATAAAGAAATAAACACAGCCACTTTCGTTTCTCTCTAGGGTCCATTAACGCTCCAGCTCCATCCACAACATGGCGGAAGGCGGCTTCGACCCCTGTGAGTGTATTTGCGCGCATGAGCACGCCATGAGGAAGTTGATCGATCTGGTAAGAAGAATCGGCGGGGGGCGGGGAACGATATTCTTGCTCTTTGGAGTTGGCTGCTTTGAAGAGCCTTCCGATCAAATCAGAGCAGATTTTCCACCCGATGCAGTAAAATGCAAATAACAAGATGTTCGGAAGATTCCTCCCACTTTCCCGCACGGATGAAGGAAAGGAGGGATAGAGGGGAAAAATAAGACCTCCATCTGCTCTAGTTCTATATCCCGTGTTTCCCCGAAAATAAGACCGGGTCTTATATTAATTCTTGCTCCAAGAGATGCCTTAGGGCTTATACTCGGGGAAATACGGTACTAGACGCGTCCATCTGGCTGACAATCTGAGGCTTATTTTGGGATTGGGGCTTATATTACGAGCATCCTGGAAAAAATCATGCTAGGGCAGGGGTAGGCTCAGGAATTCTGGGAGTTGAAGTCCATGAGTCATAAAAGAGTGGGATCTTATTTTGGAGGAAACATGGTGGATATCTAGAAGTCCTACCTCCCCCAGCTATCAAAGGAAGGAGGTTTTCAGCTAGGGGTGGTCTCCGACTTACGACCCCAATTTAGCCCAAAATTTCTCTTGCTGAGCGAGGCAGTTGTTAAGTGGATCTTGTCCCAATTTTACGACCTGCCTTTTCACAGCTGTTAAGTGAACCCACTTCAATGGTTAAGTTAGCAACACGGTTGTCGGGCGAATCTGGCTTCCTTGTTTGATTTCGCCGGCCGGGAGGTGGCAAAAGGGGACACACACACACACACACACGGGACCCACCGCAACCGTCAGAAGTGTGGGTCCGTTGTCAAGAGTCCGAATTTTGATCCCGTGACCGTGGGGATGGCTGCAGTGGTCGTAGCCGTGAAAAGCCGTCCTCAAGTCACTTTTTCCGGTGCCGTGGTAACTTTGCAACGGTCCCTAAATGAACGGTTGTAATTCGAGGACTATCTGCATGCAAGTACATCTGTCTGGATCGCACGTGTGTGTGTGGTGGTGGGGGGATGGTTGCCCGCTGGGATTTTCACCAGATTTGTCGACCGAGTCTTGCCCTGCAACAGGGCTGCTCGTTTAGCTTTCTCGGCTTCTTCCGTTACAAGCGGTGGTGGGATTCAAATAGGCGAACAGCCGGTTCTCTGGGTGGATGACGCTTCCGGAAGTCCGTTCTGGGCCTGGGCAACAAAAAAAATTAGCAACTGGTTCTGCCGAAGTGGGGCGAACCGGCTGAATCCCACCACCGGTTGCAAGGACGAGTCTACCGCAGCACTTGGGAAAGAGAAGGCGTGATGAGCAACACCGAGTGAAGAACGGAAGAGAGTTGTCGTAGTCAGTCAGGGAACTTGAAAGTCAATTATCTAGTCCCAGAGGTGCTTTTTCACGACGCAGCTGGACTTTCCTTGTTTTTTCCTTCGAAGACCTTTCGCTTCTCATCCCAGAAGCTTCTTCCGCTCTGACGGGATGGTGGGGGGAACGGAAAGATTTATACTCCTTGCAGAGAGCTGCTCCTTGGCCTCCTTTCAGAGAGTGGTTTTAAGGAACTGGCTTCAAAGAAAAACAAAGTCCAGTTGCCTCCTGAAAAAAAGCACTTTTGGGACAACCGTGACCTGGATGACTGAGAATCTCCGTAGCCGTTTAAATTATCTAGTGCTTCCCAGTTTTATTCACCGTTCTACATCGACCTGCTATGAAGCATCAGCTCAAAATGATCCAATGATTAACGTGGCGCAGGGGAGTGCCACTTTGCTGGCGGCATTCTTATTTTTCCACCACTCAGCTTTTGAACTGCTTACAACAATAATACCTATCTATATTTTGTTTAGGAGGGGGAAAAAAAAAACAACTGCGGCACTCGCAATCTGTCTGTTTCAAGAGAAACCGGATTTTAAAAATAACAATACTGTAAACCTAGCTAGGAATTTACCTTAAGGTTAGGTTACGTTTTTTGCGCGGTGTCGTTTTTCCATATTTATTGGTGGGGGTTTTTGTTTTTTTGTGGGTAAATGATAGAATTAAGATATTTAAATCTCAGCGTGCATTCTTTCTTTTAGACTGGGTGCATGAAATTACCTCTTGAGTAATTCGAGTAAAGTAACTCTGAGCTTCTTCCTGAAAACGAGACATTTAAGGCAGGCCCTACACGGCGGTTGTTTTGAAGTTGCTGCCTGTGAGTTGAAGAGCACCGTTCTTTCCCCTTTCACCACTTTTTGAAGTTTAAAAAAGGGCTTTCCCATTTTAAATTTACTGTTGTTTTTTTTAAAGTAAAGTTGTTGTTTTTTTAATCTCTTACAACAGGGGTCTTCAAACCCCCTCCCCCGGGACGTGGCCTGTTTGAAACCGGGCCACGGAGCTATGAGCAAAGATGACGTGCAAAGGTCCACTTGCACAAGTGGAGGGGCTCGCACTGCTAGAGCTATGTGTACATACGTGTGCCTGCCAGTCCACCCACCCCCTCCCCACACATCCCCACCCCCACCCCCCCCCCCCCGGCGCTGGGCTGGGTTGCCAAAGTGGAAAGGTCGGCGACTGCTGTCTTACAAGATTGGCTTTTCTCCAAAGGAGGTTTATTTTTATTTTTTTAATTGAAAAGTTTTACAATACATTTTTAAAATACAAAACCCCTCCCCAACCCTCCCCTCCCCCCCTCCCCAACTTCCCAGAGCTAAATACAGGGTATAGAAATACAAACTAACATAATCTAAAATATGGAAACAATACTAAAATATTAAATTCTATCGCACTTTTAACCCTTAATAAAATAACTACAAGCTAATTATACATCATATAAATCCCCTACTTATTCAAATGCTAAGTGAAACTTTTTAGTCCCACATTTATTCTGAATAGAATCTATCCATCTCTTCCACTCCACAGTGTATCTCTGTTGTGATTGATCTTTTAAATACGCTGAAATCTTTGCCATCTCCGCCAAGTTAGAAACTTTTAAAGTCCATTCTTCTATAGTTGGCAGTTCTTCCTTCTTCCAATATTGTGCTACTAAAAGTCTCGCTGCCGTAACTAAGTTCAATATCAATTGAAGGTCCACAACGGTAATATCGGTGATAATACCCGATAAAAACAATTGTGGAGAAAACTTTATCCTTTTCTTGAATATCTTTTGCATATTCCACCAAATTTTAATCCAAAAAGCTTTGACCTTTTTACAAGTCCACCATGTATGAAAATACGTTGCATCCTCACAACCGCACCTCCAACATTTGGGCTGACAATTCGGATACATACTTGCTAATTTTTTAGGATCTAAATGCCATCTATAAAACATTTTATAAAAATTCTCTCTTAAATTTTGGGCCCAAAGGAGGTTTTTTTTTTTTAAGTGAGAGGGATCTTGGAGTCCTAGTGGGCCATCGCTTAAATAGGAGCCAGCCGCGTGCTGCACCCGTCAAAAAAGCCAACACAATCCTAGGCTGCATTAAGAGAGGGATAGAATCAAGATCACGTCAAGTGTTAATACCACTTTACAACGCCTTGGTACGGCCACACTTGGAATTCTGCATCCAGTTTTGGTCACCACGATGTAAAAAAGATGTCGAGACTCTAGAAAGAGTGCAGAGAAGAGTAACAAAGATGATCAGGGGACTGGAGGCTAAAACAGATGAGGAATGGATGCTGAAATTGGATATGTCTAGTAGTTTAATGAAGAGAAGGACAAGGGGTGACAGGATAGCAAGTCTTCCAATATCTCAGGGGCTGCCCACAAAGAAGAGGGAGTCAAGCTGTTCTCCAAAGCACCTGAAAGCAGGACAAGAAGCAACGGATGGAAACTAGTTAAGGAGAGAAGCAACCTAGAACTAAGGAGAAACTTCCTGACAGTTAGAACAATTAACCAGTGGAACAACCTGCCTCCAGAAGCGGTGAATGCTCCAACACTGGAAGTTTTTAAGAAGAGACTAGCCAGCCATTTGTCTGAAATGGTCTAGGGTTTCCTGCCTGAGCAGGGGGTTGGACTAGATGACCTCCAAGGTCCCTTCCAACTTTATTATTATTGTTATTATTATTCAGTAGAATAACTTGCCTCCAGAAGTTATGAATGCTCCAACTCTGGAAGTTTTTAAGAAGAGACTGGACAGCCATTTGTCTGAAATGGTAGAGGGTTTCCTGCCTGAGCAGGGGGTTGGACTAGATGACCTCCAAGGTCCCTTCCAACTATTATTATTATTGTTGCTGCTGCTCTTGTTATTATTCACATCTATATACTGCTTAGCTAGGAGGTTGCATTATAGAAACAGTTCCATTTGATCTCCAGAAAGGCAGCCCAGGGCCTGACACCCAGGGCCTGACACCCTGAGATTAGGAAGGCAAATATCCGTTGAGACACTTCGGGAAGGTAGTAGGGTGCACTGGGAACTACCAAGCAACTACCCCTAAACCCTCCCCGCCCCCCAAAAGTAGGAAACAAGTTTAGGGCGCGAAGAGTTGTTGTTTTTTTCTTCTTCTAGGGGAGGAGATACGAGTCCTCCAGCCTTTTGCAGCTGAACTGTTCCGCTCCGATGGTCTTACTAGTTCCTGAAATTTTATATGAAACTTGAAAAGTGAAATGAAGCAGTGAGTTTTTTTTTTTCACGGAACTGTAGTCGTTACGCTTCGGGGATTCCACATGCTGAAAAAATAATTAGCGGAAGATAGAAATTGGCTTTCATAAATAATACGAAATAAAGTGGGGTGGGAAATGGTCATCTTTGATCGTGTTAGTATTTTTGGGATAGCAAAAGTCCACGCAACACAATTTGGTGTTCCCGTAGGAATTATATGTTCTCTGAGCTGCTACAGCCACCAAGAATCCTTGAGATTTAATTTTCAACAAGCGCTGATGACGTTACCTAGTTGGGTAATGAAACGTCTATAACAAAACAAGCTCAGTGAGAACCAAGGATCCCTCGTTTCCATCCTGAGCTACAAATATTCTCCTTTATTGGTAAAAGGTAAAGGTTCCCCTGCACATGCGTGCTAGTCATTTCCGACTCTAGGGGCCGGTGCTCATCTCCGTTTCAAAGCCGAAGAGCCAGCGCTTGTCCGAGGACTTCTCCGTGGTCATGTGGCTGGCATCACTGGACGCCAAAGGCGCAGGGAACGCTGTTACCTTCTTAGCGTAGTGGTCCCTATTTTTCTACTTGCATACGTGCTTTCGAACTGCTAGGTTGGCAGAAGCTGGGACGAGTAACAGGCACTCACTCTGTTACGCGGCACTCGGATTTCGACCCGCCAAACTGCCGACCTTCTGATCGACAAGCTCAGCGTCCTAACCCACTGAGCCACCGCGTCCCTTTCCTTTATTGGTATTGGCCACTAAATGAATTGTTGTAAGTTGTATTTCAGGGGTCTTCAAACTTGGCCCTTTTATGACTTGTGGACTTCAATTCCCAGAATTCCTCAGCCAGTGTGCCTGGATGAGGAATTCTGGGAGTTGAAGTCCACAAGTCATAAGAGGGCCAAGTTTGAAGACCCCTGTTGTATTTGTTGCAAGTCCGTCAGGGGGAAGCCCGCGAGTTCAAATCCCGCTTGCCGCTTTGTTATTTCATCTTTGCAACCTATTTCTTTCTTTTTTTTTTTTTTCCAAGGTGATATTCCTTACCTTGATGGAGTTGGCATGGCGGCCTAGAGGTGGAGCTCTCGCCTCACGATCAGCAGGCCGTGAGTTCAATCCTCGGTCCCGGGAGATATTTCTCTCTCTGGCTGCCAAGAGTAATTGTCTGCAGCTGAACTCCCGGCAGTAAACGCTCAGCTCCAATCTGTCACGCCCTAACCCCACCCTGAAGCAAGGGGATTGCATAGTCTTTAAGAGAAAAAACAAATCAAAAATTCCTTACTGTCAGAATCCATTTATATTTCGTTTCTGACTCTCTTTCTGTGCAAACCCAAATCTCTCTGTCACACACACACACACACACACACACACCCTTGGATTCTGCCATTCCCAAGGAAGAAGGGAAATAAATATGTTTTCAATCTCTGCTGTGCTAAACTTTAAAAATTCTTGGAAAGTCCTTGCGTGTTCTCCAAACGTAAGAATGCAAGCACGTAAATGATTCTGAGCTATAGAATCCCGAATGTGGCGAGTTTTTCCTCTGGAAAAGCTATATTTTTACAGTAAGAAGCTATTAGCAGAGGAAGAGAATCAAGATCACGTGAAGTGATAATACCCCTTTACAAGGCCTTGGTAAGGCCACCCTTGGAATGCTGCATCCAATTTTGGTCACCGCGATGTAAAAAAGATGCTGAGACTCTGGAAAGAGTGCAGAGAAGAGCAACCAAGAGGATCAGGGGACTGGAGGCTAAAACATATGAAGAACGGTTGCTGGAATTGGGTATGTCTAGTTTAACAAAGAGAAGAACTACGGGGGACATGATAGCAGTGTTCCAATATCTCAGGGGCTGCCCCAAAGAAGAGGGAGTCAAGCTATTCTCCAAAGCATTTCCTGAAGGCAGGACAAGAAGCAACGGATGGAAACTAGTCATGGAGAGAAGCAACCTAGAACTAAGGAGAAACTTCTTGACAGTGAGAACAATTAGCCAGTGGAACTCCTTGCCTCCAGAAGCTGCGAATGCTCCAACCCTGGAAGTGTTTAAGAAGAGACTGGACAGCCATTTGTCTGAAATGGTATAGGGTTTCCTGCCTGGGCAGAAGGTTGGACTAGATGACCTCCAAGGTCCCTTCCAACATCATCATCATCATCATCATTATTGAATTATTATTATTATTATTATTATTATTATTATTATTATTATTATTATTATTATTATTATTATTATTAAATGAGGACCCAGATTGTTGGGGGCAATAAGCTGACTTTGTAATAATGCCGCTTGGGGTGTGTGTGAAAGCCCTAACAAGCAGGCATATACATAGAATGAAGGCTACTGCTAAGCTTGTAAGCCGCCCTGAGTCTTTGGAGAAGGGCGGGATATAAATGTAATAAAAATAAATAAATAAAATAAATTCTTATTCTTATTCTTCTTCTTCTTCTTCTTCTTCTTATTATTATTATTATTATTATTATTATTATTATTATTATTATCACGAGGTTTACCAAAGACTTTTCCAAGTGATGGTGCTGCTCTTTCAAAAGACGGGCCCACCGTCTCCAATCTTAATATATAGTCGCTGTGTCTTACTTTGATTTAATTTCGGCTGGCTAATTCCGAAGAGCACAATTGGGATTCTGCCTGATGGTGGTGAGGATGGAATTCAGAATCAAGAGTGTAACAAATGAAAGTTTGCTAATGCAGCCATATGGTTTTCCATCAGCTGAAATTTATGTTAATATTGCCCTCTTTTGTTTAAAAGAACAGAAAACCTACATACAGCAAGGTAGAAGCCTGTTTATGGACTCTTTAGAAGCAATAAAAAGTCAAGCTCCATTCCGGGGGTTAGAATAGACACAACTGTACAGGATTTTCTTGGTGGTTGGTTTTTTTTTTTTTTTTTTTTTCCTTCCAACAGTAGAGAATTGCCCAGCATCTGAATTTTGATCACGTGACCACGGGGATGCTGCAAGGGTCATTAAGTGTGAAAGATGGTCTTTGTAACTTTGGTCACTAAAATGGTGGTAAGGTGAGGACCACCTTGGCTGAAAAATGAGTACTGTAACACACACACACACCCCACGTCCAAAATAACTTATGTGCGGCCAGAATTTGAAAATTACAGTAGCTGAGCAAAATGGTTCGGCTAAAATCAGCACAGGTGAGACCGATTGGGGTGAATTGTAGGGGTGATAGCGAAATATAATTTTATCATATTTTATCTATCTACACCTTCAATTGCCGTCGTTGGTTCTAGTTTCATTTTAGAAATGGACTTGTCTCCCAATTTCATTTAAAACTGTGTTTCATTTCTGTTTTACTCTAAATTATATTTTAACCAATTCCATTCTAGATCGTTTTTACTGCATTCTGGTATAACGTGTGTTTGGAACTCTGCACCCACGAGCTAATCAATAAAGATTATTATTAAGAGCACTGTCAAGCAGTGCAGGGTTTGGGACCCAGGTCACAAGAAACGATTGTGCTGTGTATAGGTCCTATTTTACCCTGGAACAGAATCGGTGTTAAAGAGTTTTAGGAAGCACATATAAAGATATCATCATCCTAAAATTTCCCAATTATATATAGCAATAAACTTGCATAGTTGCAGAGGGCAATTTATGGAGGCGTTGAGCTTTATTGGCCAATGTCAGCTTTTTCCCGAAATTTTTCATTGGCTCTGCTGTGAATAGTGAGAAATTCTGAGGAATACCTACATTTCTGTGAGTGTCCACACTTCGTGGGAACTTACGAGATAAGAGGCACCAGCTACCTTTTGCCGCAGGGCAGGTGATCACGACTAATGGCAGAAATGGATTTCTTATAAATGGATTTCTTATTTCACTCTCCGGTGTATTTTAATCTTTGGAGATTGTCCAACAAGCTTCAAAGCTGGTGAAATCTAATTAAACTCGTGTCGTTGTCTTCATTTCAGTTACGGCAATCTCAGTCCTACTGCACGGATACAGAATGTCTTCAGGAATGTAAGTAATTGGAAGGCGAGCATATTTACTATGAATAGAACTAAGGAGAAACTTCCTGACAGTGAGAACAATTAGCCAGTGGAACGACCTGCCTCCAGAAGCGGTGAATGCTCCAACACTGGAAGTTTTTAAGAAGAGGCTGGACAGCCATTTGTCTGAAATGGTATAAGGTTTCCTGCCTGAGCAGGGGGTTGGACTAGATGACCTCCAAGGTCCCTTCCAACTTTATTAGTATTATTAGTATTTGTAGATGGTTACAATGTGAAACACAATGATTGAAGAACAAATGCATTACACTAGCCAGTGTCACTAAGCCCAAAATAAGTTAATCTGCAAATGCCACCTTTTGTCTTTCCTCTGTTCTGATTAACACAGGCATCTTCTTATTAGTTATGATTAATCTGAAGTGTGGGGGGGAAATACATTGATGTTTGTAGCATATAACAGCATCTTAAGCAAAGATTTTGAAACTGGGTTTGTTTCTTGTTTCTGTCATATCAATGACAACCTTTACCAGAATAATCAGTTATGATTATTGTAACAATAAATTATGGCAATAGAATTGGAGATTGTGCTAATTGTGGCCATAATTGTAATACATTATAGTGGTTGCCAGAATAAATTTTCATAGAATGATAATTTGGTTGTACATTGTGCTAATTGTGCTAATAAGTTATAATAAAGTAGATTATTGTAAGATTAACAAATTATGGCCCAAATCATCTGCTAGTTGTTTGCCTCTGACTCATCCTTCTGTAATTTTTTTGCTCCCTGATGGACTTTTTCATGATGGAAAATTTGTGGAGGAGGAAGCAAGTGAATTGTGGTGTGGCTGAAGTCAGAATGATGTCTGTTCTGCTGTTACAAATAAATGAGTCAGGTCTGAAAATCCTAGCCTGCCACAGAAGTTAACACATTCATCTCTCTGTCTCTCTCTCCCTCCCTCCCTCCCTC
>JAKJMR010001141.1:267072-285973 GCA_024449315.1 Daboia siamensis
AGATAGATAGATAGATAGATAGATAGATAGATAGATAGATAGATAGATAGATAGATAGAGATAAGAGGTGATACATTGATTAGATAGATACAGAGAGATAAGAGATAGGTGATGATAGATTAGATAGATAATGATGAAGGAGATAGATTATATTAGATAAAATAGATCATGATAGAGGGAGATAGATAAATAGAGAGATACAGAGAGATAAGAGATAGATGATGATAGGTAGATAATGATGGGAGATAGATAGATTATATTACATAAGATAATGATGATAGAGGGAGATTACCTGTAATTTCTTTTACTCTCTTGAATTAAAAATGTGTAAAGACCCATGAGGATCTGTAAGTGGACGACCCCTCCCCTTTTGCAAAAATTCAGAAACTTCTCATTCCATTCTTCACACACAGGGACAAGATCCACCGGCTCCAGCTGTCGACTGAAGTTTCCTGGGAAAGCTCAACAAGTTTAACCGTCAGTGACCAAAAGAAAGAACGTGATCACAGCATTCCTTATCGTTGTACAGTAGAGTTCTGTTCTGTACATAGAATATCCATTTCCTTTTTCTGTTTCTTAAATGGATTAACGTAACGTGGTGGGAAGCCACAGCCTTTCCACGATGGGTGTCGAACTTCTGCCCACTGCGATATTTAAAGAAAAAAAGTTAAACCTCTCCATTGATAATCGGTTGAACCTCTTCAGACCAGTGGGTGGGTTCTTTTCCTATCTGTTTAGAGATTAAAAATTACAGTACATTCCTCTATGAACTTTGTACACCCATTTTCTGGGGAAATTCCGCAAAAGTTTCCAGCTGGGTCCATTTTCAAAAAGTTTGTGTATTCCACAGCCTTCTCCAATTAGTGCCTTTCGCAGATGCTGAATATTGTGTCATATTCCTAGCCGGCAGAGTCAGCAATGTAGATGACATCAGGTTATGAAAGCTGATGTAAAACTAGTTAAAAGTTTTTATCAAGGAGCCATTTTATTTAGGGAGGGAGGAGAGGAAGAAAGGAAGGTAGGTAGGTAACAAATAAATCCTGAATAATTAAAATTTACTTTGAAAACCAGCACCACCCTTATACAGTGGACTTGGAACAAACCTCTCAAGTCAAAAGAAAAAAACCCAGAGCATAATGCACGCCAATCTATGCATCAGTAGGATGGTCTCCTTCACTGCAACTGTTTGAAAGCTCCTGTGGTCAAAAGTAACTTCTGGATTGCATTAGATGAAGATGTTTTTACGTGTTATTCAAACGCTGATGGAACAACCAAACACAGCACAGTCCATGAGTTTTGCACTCCACGAATGGGGTGCCCAAATTTTGAGTAGTCGGCCTGTTAGAAAAGAGAAGCAAAATTGGCACGTTGAGCTTCTATGAAGCTGAACATGTTGAAGTTATTCCCTTTCCTGAAAATGATCGCAACGGCGGAAGTCCAGCCTTGGCAACTTTTAAGACGTATGAGCTTCAACTCTCAGAATTCCTGGCTGGGGAATTCAGGGAGTTGGAAGTCTACAGGTAGTTGAAGTCCACAGAAATCACTTCATGTCTTCTGGTTGTAAGAAAAGGCATCCCGCTCTTGCAGTATGGTAAATTACACAGTTAAGCAGCTACTGCTACAACCTTGACCAGTTTTTAAAATCAAACATTGAATTATTCTATGCGCCCAAGGCTAAGGCTTACTTGTGCAGGTGACATTTTGATCCAGTGTGATCCAAATCTAGGGATTAGGGTAAAACTAGGTTTGCAGAGAAATTTCATGCTGAAAACAGTTCTTTTTTTATGAATGGAAATCAACAGCGTATCTGCCAACGGTTCACCCGTTTTTTAAAAAAACACATTAAGATTTGCTTGAGCGATTGCCTTTTTTAAAATTAAATGTTCTCTGTACTGTAACCAATCATCTCAGCTACATAGGTCTCCCCAAAATACAGGGAGCAAACATTTAACCCCTGTTTGTGAGCATACCTGTGATTTTGGGAAGGGAATGTATAGGATTATTATAATTATTATTATTTTTGCAAATACCTTCTACAAATACCTTCTACAGAGTGCACGCTGGCTGAGGACTTCTGGGAGTTGAAGTCCACAAGTCACAAAAGGGCCAAGTTTGAAGACCCCTGAAATAGAAGTTCCAACAGTTAAGTTATCTTCTGCATCATGAAGCAACCGAAGGGCATAAATAACAGTCTGGGTATATAGAATCACCTACAGATCCATTTTATTTGGGTGCTGAGCCATTTTAAAATGTTTCCAGTGTGGGTATTCACGCTAACTGGGATGCCAGCCAATTAATAAAATCCCCTCTTCCCGCAGAATTCAAAATCACACTGCCCCTATTTGTAGCCTTAACTTGGTTCAAACTATAATTCCGTTCCTTCAGAACACACGAGGTGTACAAAGGGTTGGACGGCCGACGCTGTCGTTTGGCTTCTTCAAACTGGCCTTTCGTTGCCCCAAAGCGACGAAACCTGAAGCCTTGTGAACATTTACTTTCTCGCGCATTAATCTGGATAGATGGATAATCTTTATTGTCATTTATTTTTTTTACTTTGGGCATAACGGCACGCATTAAAAACGAAATTTAAGCCTTTCTGCTGTATTTTTTTTTTTTAATCCTTGAATTGCTATCAAGGACAATAGCAGGGTGATTTGAGACCTTTTGTGTGAATACCCTTCCAGCGTCTAAAGCTATGCAAACGCTCTGCGTTTTAAGCAGTTTCAGAACCGTTCCGGCCGCCAAACAGAGCCGAAGTCTGCTGATAGTAACTGCTGAGTAAGCGTGCATAATATTGCGTCTTTAATGCCACGAGGAATTCCGCCTGTTTTTCTTGACCGTTTTTGAAAAAGACCCAACCTGCCAAATTCATTTTTAACAAGCCTATTTGGCCTTTATTTTATTTTTTTAATTTTTTTTTAAAGAGTCCTCCATTCAGTCGTTAGAGAAGCCTTAACATTTCAATCTCTTTTGCTGGATCCAAATAATTTAGGAGGGTGGACTTAGTAGGGTCTGGCGTCATAGTTGTCACTCATCCCTAGTCCCAGAAATTCACTGGTGACTTTGCACTCGACCTGTTCCACCAAGGTGCGGCAGTGAAACAAACTGGAGGAGGTACACAGACCTCTTGTGTGTGACCTTTAATTCTTAGAGGAGAGCCATGAGACCAGTCTTAACAAATACAATGCGGTGGTTGAACGTCACTTTTCCATTTCATTCCATCCCCCGCACCCCGGGCAAAAAATATTGTAGGGAAAGTTGCTGAAAGGTAGTGAGTTGGTTGAGACCTGTTGCTTGCAAAACTGGAAGGTGTAAATTACAGGCAGGTAGAATTTGCTATCGGAGTTAACTTTTGAACTCCCGCGAGTCCAATTCTTACCGGATTGGAAGGATGGGAAATACATTTGAACCAAATCCTGTAACTAAAGCTAGTTCGCTAATCTGCTACCTAGTTAGACGAGGGCTTAAAACATTTCTTCGGTTTTTTACACATCTCAGCAAGCTTGGTAACGGATCCTCCCATTAATAACTACGCTTGGTCAATTTATTTCAAGCAAGGAATCTCCCCTTTGTATTAGCATCAACTGCGGCAAGAAATTGGTCTGTCCCGACGTTTGTTCATAAAATGCCCTTTTGGGGGGTTTCAAAGATCCAGTCTTTTGCTGTGGAGTAACGTTAAAGAATTCTGGGAATTGCTCTAAGAATTGTAGTAGTGCATTTGGGGGATTTTATGATTCCTGGTAAATAGCATTTCTTTTTTTTTTAAATGAAAAATGGGGGAAAAACCAACTTTCAAGCAAGTTTTGTTCATCTTTACCAACCTTATGAAATGCCCCTTTCTAAGGGGCAGAACAGCTTTTAAATTCACGTGAAGCTGTTATGGGTCTTGGGGCTGAATGGCGATAGCCTAGTTTTATTTTGTTCTCGAGAATAATTTGTAGGACTGCTGATAATAAAATTTTGGACAGAGAGAAACTGAAGAAGCAAGATGTGCATTAGTATGCAGCTTGTTCCTTAGCAAGTATAGGCCAGCGCAGTCTCCTTTTAAAGCAAGGAGTAATTCAAGCAAAATTCTCAGTAGGAATCCCTGGTGCCATTTTATGAAACAGAGAAACAAAATGATCAGTTTTCGCATTACTACAGGATAAGGTAAATTTACAGCACGTACGTCAGCTTATTGACATCTTTATTTTTTTCTACTTTAAATGCGCAAGCTAGACATAACGTGGAACAGCATGATGCCTATTTTCAAGACTAAAAAACTGGTTTATAGGATGATGGTAGGATTAGCAGAATTTAGGAACCATTCTTGCCAGCAAGGTCTTCAGTGGGGGAAAAAAAGGGGGGGGATTTTAATTGTGAAAATACTGTGCAGAAAAGGTAATAGAAATTCTTTTTCTGACATTGCAGCTTTTAATTGACACAAATTAAACTTTTTTAAAAAAAAAAAAAAAATCTGGGAGATCCTAAACATTTTACTTAGTAAATTTCTACAGCGTTTAAAGTTTAGAGGTCAGAACTGACATTTTCACATTCACATATAAACTGCATCAGCTCTTTATGCCTTAATTTAGAATAATTGTCCTGGGCAAAAAAATTTTTTTGATAACACTGTAATGGATTTTAGTGGTTTAAATTGTCTGGATTTAACACAAAGATCTGTGCCATGTAATAATCCTTTACTACACGATTTGCTGTGAAAAAGGGCTTGTTCTATGCACTTTTTTAATCTCTCGATACATAGAACCACTAATAAATCTTCTCAAAGTCTGCATTTTGCATTTCTCAATTATTTTCTTTGGTGTGTGTGTGGGGGGGGAAGAATACGAATCTCCTTTGCTAAGGCTTCACTCCAAAATAACATCTGCTATCCTGACATGTAGCATTTCCTGACCCACTCGTGGTTTACAGTGATTTCAAGTGTTTATCGAGAGTCAACGGTTGCACATCTGCATTGCGTTCAGTGGATGCACACCCAGGACAGTGATTTCCAATTGGTACATTCTCCCCTCTTATTCTGAAATTCTAATTAAAAGTGTCCTGCGCCAATGTCAGTGTTATTTATTACGTACTGTTGGAACTGTCCAGAAGCAATGTGGACAAACTGAAGGAGGAGCACCTCTTGAGATCAGAAGGTGTCCAATGGGTCGGTAATTTTAAAAGTAAGGTAAGGTAAAGGTTCCCCCGCACATGCGTGCTAGTCGTTTCCGACTCTAGGGGCCGGTGCTCATCTCCGTTTCAAAGCCGAAGAGCCGGCGCTTGTCCGAGGACGTCTCCCTGGTCATGTGGCCGGCGTGACTAGACGCCAAAGGCGCATGGAACGCTGTTACCTTTCCACCGTAGCGGTCCCTATTTTTCTACTTGCATTTTGACGTGCTTTCGAACTGCTAGGTTGGCAGAAGCTGGGACGAGTAACAGGCGCTCACTCTGTTACGCGGCACTCGGGATTCGACCCGCCAAACTGTCGACCTTCAGATCGACAAGCTCAGCGTCTTAACCCACTGAGCCACCGCGTCCCTATTTTAAAAGTGGTGGACCTCAATCCCCAGAATCCCCCAGCTAGCCAGGAGTCTCCCAAAGAATTCCCTGCTGAACAAGTCTGCAAAAGCGTCTTTCGTGCAGTAGTGAATAACCGACCGATCGATCCATCGTCCATTCCCAATGCCGTGACTTGGGATTTTTGCACCGAGCGGGAACCCGGGCCCCTTGGCCTCCGGGCCCCTTCCTTGCAGCTCTCCGATGATTCCCTCACAGCCAGCGACCGAGGTCGGGATTTTAGGGGGGAGAAGATCAAAACGAGGGGCAGCCAACTGGTACCATGACTCCACCCGGCCCTGGAGATGCTGCATCTGATACAATCTTGCTCCGGTCTGACTTTGTAGCTACTAGTTGGTTGAGTTTGGGAGAGAGTAGCAAAGCGTCAAGAGGGCAGGGGTGGGATGGGAAGGCAGAAACCCTAATCCTTGGCCTGGCAGGCTTCTGCCCTTTTCCCACCTCACTCGCCGGGGCCCTCCCTCCCTTTTCTCTCCTTCCTTTTTTCCCCACCCTCCTTCCTCCTCTCCCCCCTTCCTCCCGCCCTCCCTTCCTTTCTCTCCTTTCTTTCCTTTTCCTCCTCCCTCCCTTCCTTTTCTTTCGTTCCTTCCTTCCCTCTCCTCCCTTTTCCTCCTGCCCTCCCTCCCTTCCTTCCTTTTCCTCCCTTCTCTCCTTCCTCCCTTTTCTTTCTTTCCTTCTCCCTCCCTTCCTTTCCTGCTCTCCTGTTCCTCCTTCCATTCTCTCCTTCCTCCTTCCCTCCCTTTTCTTTCCTTCCTTCCTTCTCTCTCCTCTCCTCCATTCCTCCCTTTCCCTCCTGCCCTGCCTTCCTTTCCTTCTTTCCTTTTCTCTCCTCCCTCCTCTCCCCCCTCCCTCCCTCCCTCTCTCCTTCTCTCCTCCCTCCCTTTTCTCTCCTTCCTTTTCTTCCTCCTTCCTCCCTTCGTTCTTCACCCTCCTTCTCTCCCCCGTTCCTCCCGCCCTCCCTCCCTTTCTCTCCTCCCTCCCTTTTCTCTCCTTCCTTTTCTTCCTCCCTTCGTCCTTCACCCTCCTTCCTCCTCCTCCCCGGGCCAAGCGGGAAGGGCCGTCCGCATCCTCCGGCGGCGGAAGGGGAGGAGGAGGCGCTCTCCCTCCCTCCCTGGCCGGCTTCTCCCGCCCGGCCGCTCCGAGGCCCAGCCCGGCCCCGCCGCCTCCTCCTCCTCCTCCTCCTCCTCCTTCCGCGAAGGGGCCGGGCCGGGCGGGAGGGGAGGGGAGGGGAGGGGAGGGGAGGAAGGCGCCTCTTTAAAGGGGGCGGCGCTGCGGGGCGGCCCCACTTCGCCTCTGGCCCTGCCGGCGCCCCGTCCCGTCCCGTCCCGTCCCGTCGAGTCCCGCAGGTACCGCCCGGCTCAAGGCCCGGGGGCGTCGGGGGGGGGGGGCGGCTGGCTCGGGTGGGTGGGGGGCTTTTCTTTCCTTCCCTCTCTCTCTCTTTCCTCCCCCCCCTTTCCTTCCTTTTTAAAACGTCCTATTTCCTCCATTTCTCTGGCTGAGGTCTTTCTTTCTTTCTTTTCTCTTTCCTTCCTTCCTTTCTCTTTCTTTCCTTTTTTTCCTTTCCCTTTCTTCCTTCCGCACTCCCTCCATCTCTCTCTCTCTCTTTCCTCCCCCCTTTCCTTCCTTTTTAAAATGTCCTATTTCCTCCATTTCTCTGGCTGAGGTCTTTCTTTCTTTCTTTCTTTCTTTCCTTTCTTTTTCTTTCTTTCTTTCTTTCTTTTTCTTTCTTTCTTTCTTTCTTTCTCTCTCTCTCTCTCTCTCTCTCTCCCTTCCTTCCTTCCTCTTTCTTTCTTTCTTTCTTTCTTTCTTTCTTTCTTTCTTTCTTTCTTTCCCTTTCTTTCTTCCGCACTCCCTCCATCTCTCTCTCTCTCTTTCCTCCCCCCTTTCCTTCCTTTTTAAAAACGTCCTATTTCCTCCATTTCTCTGGCTGAGGTCTTTCTTTCTTTCTTTCCTTTCTTTTTCTTTCTTTCCTTTTCTTCCCTTCCTTCTTTACTTTCTTCCTTCCGCACTCCCTCCATCTCTCTCTCTCTATTTCCTCCCCCCCTTCCTTTTTTAAAATGTCCTATTTCCTCCATTTCTCTGGCTGAGTTTCTTTCTTTCTTTCTTTCTTTCTTTCTTTCTTTCTTTCTTTCTTTCTTTCTTTCTTTCTTTCTTTCCCCCTTCCTCCCTCTTTAAGAACATGCTATTTCATCCATGCCTCCGGCTGAGGTGGACCTCCCTCCCTCAGCCTCTTTTCTTGTGATTTGGGGCAAGAGGTTGTAAGAAATGATGGGATGGCGGGGTGGGGTGGGGGTAGGGGATGCTTCCCATCCCCAACTTCATTCATTCATTCATTCTTTCATTCATTCAGGGATTTTCCCCAGCAAAAGAGTGAAGACTTAAAACTCAAAGATTGCCTGGAATGTTGTTCCCTAAAGCAGTTTGTTCTGGAGCTGCTTTGGTCCCCTGGCCAGCGATGGAAATGGGGGGGGGAATCAGGCTTGCTTTGGGGGGGGGGGCTTTACAAAGATGGGATTCCCCCCCTTAAAAGACCTAATGGCTGAGCCGACTTATTCTGCATCCTTCGTTGATTCATTCCATCAAACCCCACCCCACCCCCATCTTTTTAATCTGGAATAATTATCCTCTTCTGGCTGTGCAATTGTAGAGTTCGGAAAGAATATTTAGCACGCAGCCTTTCTGCTTCCAAGAGGCTGTTTTAAAGTAAGCTGTAATTTCCAAGAGACGATTTTAAAGTCAGCCACATATTGTCCTCCTTACTTTTCAGCACTGCCTTAGTGTTACCATATTGTCTACTCCTGTATCGTAGCATCAGTACTACAGCCTTCCTAGTTTCCATCCCGATTTTTTTTCTTTTAAAGGCAGCTGGTTTTTAATTCTCAGAAGAGAAGTATCTTTATACGGTACTTCACTTAGGTTGAAATAATGTTCTGCATTTAGGGAGGAAAAATCAAATGCATAGGTATAGTATAGGTGGTACCTTGCTCGATAGTAGTAACTGTGAAAGAGATCTCGGAGTCCTAGTGGACAATCCCTTAAATAGGAGCCAGCAGTGTGCTGCAGCTGCCAAAAAAGCCAACACAGTGCTAGGTTGCATTAACAAGAGGGATAGAAACAAGATCAAGTGAAGTGCTAATACCACTTTACAATGCCTTGGTAAGGCCACACCTGGAATACTGCATCCAGTTTTGGTCACCACGACATAAAAAAGATGTCGAGACTCTAGAAAGGGTCCAGAGAAGAGCAACAAAGATGATTGGGGGACTGGAGGCTAAAACATATAGGGAACAGTTGCTGGAATTGGGTATGTGTAGTTTAACGAAGAGAAGGGTGAGGGGTGACATGATAGCAGTGTTCCAATATCTCAGGGGCTGCCCCAAAGAAGAGGGAGTCAAGCTATTCTCCAAAGCACCTGAAAGCAGGACAAGAAGCAACGGATGGAAACTAGTCAAGGAGAGATGCAACCTGGAACTAAGGAGAAACTTCCTGACAGTTAGAACAATTAACCAGTGGAACAACCTGCCTCCAGAGGTGGTGAATGCTCCAACACTGGAAGTTTTTAAGAAGAGACTGGACAGCCATTTGTCTGAAATGGTATAGGGTTTCCTGCCTTAGCAGGGGGTTGGACTAGATGACCTCCAAGGTCCCTTCCAACTTCTTCTTCTTCTTCTTCTTCTTCTTATTATTATTATTATTATTATTATTATTATTATTATTATTATTATTATTGCCTTTATTAATGGAGACCTGTGGCTGGACTGAAATGAAAGACGTAATTGAACGCCAAAGGAGAAATTTTTCTTGAGCCAGGATGTCTAGTTCCAGCGCAGTGAATATCTTATCTTCATTGACCAAGATGTTATTGAGATCTCGTAGTTAAGTTCAAGATTTGGCACTCAGTCATCCACCCGCTATACTATTCTGCTTTATTTCAAAAAAAAGTTATAAAGGAACATATTTATGTTCTTACTTTAATAGGAAAGTTGCTTCGTTTCTTACCATATTTGGAAGGTTCCTACATCCTATTTGCCGTCAACCGATTAGGTGGCCTAAGGCAAACAATGTCCTGGTAGCTTTTCTTTCTTCCTACCAAAAAAAAAAAAAAAAGGGAATCATCCTGAAAGTGCTGTCTTCCCAGATGTTAGAATTCCTACCAGTCTTAGCTATGGTAAGGATGAGCAGAAATTGCAACCCAATAACATCTGGAGAACATTTTTCTCCTCTGCCTTACGAGGCAGCTCTGGGATGCTTTGAACCTTTTGGACACGTGCCGATCAATATTGTTAGATCTCTTGATTGCTGCAAAGAAAGAAAAAAGTTCAGATCTTCTGGCTTCTGATTGACAAAGGCTGAGGATAAAAGGCACTTTCAGTCACAAAGCCAGAGCTATTTGGTTGGAAAGTAGATAGACAGAATAGAAAATGCTGGATTAGGTCAGCCTTGCCAATTCCTGTATCCTAGGAAGTGGTTAAACAGCAGATAATAATAATAACAACAGCAGTGTGACTAATTTGGCCAAAAGGAAGTAGTTACATGACCTTCAGATCAGTTAAGCTGACGAGATTACCATGGTGTAATTATTTGAAATCCAGTGTGATCCATAGTCAAACCCTTACTGACTGAATAGAGTTGAAACTTTAGAAAGTGTGGAGAGCAACAAAGGTTAAAATTTGTGAAGAAATGTTGCAGGTGTTGGGTATGTCTAGTCTAATGAAGAGAAGGAGCAGAGCTGAAGTCTTCCAACATCTCAGGGCCTCCCCCAAAGAAGAGGGAGTCAAGCTGTTCTCCAAAGCGCCAGAAGGCAGGAGAAGAAGCAACAACGGATGGAAACTAATCAAGGAGAGAAGCAACCTGGAACTAAGGAGAAACTTCCTGACAGCGAGGACAATCAATCAATCGCTTCCAGAAGTTGTGGGCGCTCCATCCTTGGAGGTTTTTGAGAAGAGATTGGACAGCTGTTTCTGCAGAACTGAACTCGGGCTGGACTAGAAGACCTCCAAGGTCCCTTCCAACTCCGTTACTCTGCTCTGTTCTGAATAGCGAACAACGCCAGCTTAAATCTTTTGCCTTGGGAGCGTGGGCGAAATCCAGTGCAGCCAGCCCTCCGTGTTTCACCCCCTTGAAGAAAACCTGAGAGACAGTTTGCCATTTGTAGGGATTAATCAGCTACAGGAATGTGTAGTCCACAAAGGCCGACCAGTTTTGAAATCCTCCCAGATTCCATTGCATCAATTGGGCAATCCCCCGCTCCTCCCTTCTCAGATGGCTTTCTTCCTTGTGTCTGCAAGAAAAAAAGGAGAAAATTCTGGCCAGGGGGAAGGGAAATCACCCTTTACAAACCGCTTCCCGAAAGTGGAGGGGTTTTAAGGAAGAAGCTTTAGTCTGGAGCCCGCCACGTGGCAAGCGCCAATTTTTTATTTTTATTTTTTCAAACTTATGCTGCTCCTTACCAAGTCAAGGAAAGCCTGTCTGATCTTCGTTTCTTTTTCTTCGTTTCTTTTTTTTTTCTTTCACGGTTTGTAATTCTGTACAGACAGTTTCTCACTTAGGAACATAAATGTTGGGCTCAGCGGTGAGCGTAACTAGAGGACTGACTGTAGGGTGAAAAATGGGGCTTTCTCGAGGTGTAGTCATTCAGTAATTGACTTAGTTATTTTTTTAGGGCCTGGGTCTGTCTCCAACCTTGGCAACTACCCCGTGCTGGCTGGAGAATTCTGGGAGTTGAAGTCCACAAGTCTTAAAAGTGGCCAAGATTGGAGGGCCAAGTTTGTTTTAGGGTAAGGGGTCCCCGACTTTTCTGGGCTGGCCGCCCGGTGGGAAAAAGGGGCAGGCAGCTTTATGCATGCATGTGCACACGCAAATGTAGCTGCGTGTGGGCATGTGTGCGAACAGGACCGTGAGCCTGCACGCTCTGCAAATGGGGCGGCTTGCGGCTCGGCTAGTGCTGGCTGAGGAATTCTGGGAGTTGAAGTCCACAAGTCATAAAAGGGCCGAGTTTGAAGATCCCTGGTCTTCTGCCGAAGGATATTTACTCATGTATTGCTGTATTGCTATTATCCTTCTCATCTTCTCATCTTTCCTACTAGTGGCATCTTAACGATTTATCCCTTGCTGTTTGTACCGTGTGACGAATGATGGTGACTATGATTTATGATCTGTGACCTATCACTTTGGTACACTGAGAACCTACACACCGGAGGCAAGTTCCTTCCAAAATTGGCCGAGGCAGGACTTGTAGTTGCTTCCAAACAGAAATCACGAATGCCAATTTAGGGACAAAACCCCATTTCCACGCATTTCCAAAGTGGCTTTCAACGTGGGCGGTTTTGAAACTCCGCCGAAGTGACCCTGTCCCAATTTATTTCCTAATTCTCACCAGTCATGCTTGAAATTAAGAAAATCTGCTGCATCGGAGCCGGTTACGTTGGTGGGCCAACATGCAGCGTCATCGCTCAGATGTGCCCCAAAATTCAGGTCACGGTGGTTGACGTCAACGAAGCTAGAATCGCTGCCTGGAATTCTGACACCCTTCCGATTTATGAGGTAAAGTTGCTCCCTAATGTTTTCCATCCGTACTTTTTTGTGCCGGCTGTTTTTACGCTGGGTTTCGTGTGCCGGGATTTCTGCAAACGCTGCTGCTATTATCTTTTATGAAATCCGTGCTCATCGTTAGTGGTTTTGATGTTCAGGATGGCAAACGGAAGGACCTCCGTCTGGCCGTCCTTTTGCACAGACGTTAGGGAAGTGTCGAGGAAGTGAAATTTATTCTGTCGGGAGATCTGGCTTATTTTTATTTTTTTTCCCCTTTGAAAGCCGGAGAAACCTCTGATGAACCAATAAAGGAGAATATTCGTAGCTCAGGGTTGAAATGAACAGGTCCTTGGTGCTCTCTGAGCTTGGATGTTTTCTTGCAGACGTTTCACGACCCAAATAGGTAACATCATCAGTGCTGGAAAGGAATGTGGTTTGCGGACTGAAGGAAGAGAACTGTGGATCCTTGGTGCCCCCTGAGCTTGGTGCTTTTCTTGGGGTTCGCTCAATGTGTGCTTACAGGTGGCTTGCCCTGTGCCCCACTCCTTACTAGCACTGATGTTGTTACCTGTCTGGGTAATGGGTAACTTTCGTCCAGTCTCCAACCTTCGCTTTCTGGCGAAGGTTGTTGAGAGCATGATGGCGCAACAGCTCCCTTTGTTCTTGGATGAAGCTGATTATCTAGACCCGTACCAATCGGGTTTCAGGCCCGGGTACAGCACGGAGACGGCATTGGTCGCGCTGGTGAATGATCTCTGGTGGGCTCGGGACAGGGGTTACTCCTCTGTCCTAGTCCTTTTAGACCTCTCAGCGGCTTTTGATACCATCGACCATGGTATCCTACTGCGACGTCTCAGGGGGTTGGGAGTGGGAGGCACAGTTCTTCAGTGGTTCTCCTCCTACCTTCTGGGACGTTCGCAGTCGGTATTGGCAGGGGGGCAGAGATCGACCTTGAGACCTCTCATTTGTGGAGTTCCTCAGTGATCGGTTCTCTCGCCTCTCCTGTTCAACATTTATATGAAGCTGCTGGGTGAGATCATTCGTGGTTTTGGGTATCATCAATATGCTGATGTTGCAGCATCCCACATGGTCACGTGATCAAAACTCGGATGCTTGGCAACTGAGTCGTATTTATGACGGTTGCAGCATCCCGACAGGCAAAGTCAACTGGGGAGAAGCCAGATTCACTGTTACTAACTTAACAACTGCAAGTGATTCACTTAAGAACTTCGGCAGGAAAGGTCGTAAAATGGAGCGGACGTTCACTTAACGGCCGTCCTGCTTAGCGACAGAAATTTTGGGCTCCATTGCGGTGTTAAGCTGAGGACTGCTTGTCCTTATCTATAAGCATTGGGAAGAAGTCACAGTGATATGGGTCTGAAATAGTATAGGGTTTCCTGCCTAAGCAGGGGGTTGGACTAGATGACCTCCAAGGTCCCTTTCAACATTATTATTATTATCATTATCATTATTATTATTATATCAAAATGACGTTGCCTGCATCGTGACATCGTTGTGCAGTGACACAGGTCAGTTACCGCTGTCACGTTGCGTGAAGAGGTCGTGGCACCTGTCACACACACACACACACCCCTTCATCCTGCTTTGTCCCTTTCAGCCGTGCTACTCTGGAACAAAACCCGTCTAAAATGCTTTATTTGCCGGTATTTTTTTTTTCTTCCCCCCAGCCAGGACTTAAAGAGGTGGTAGAATCATGTAGAGGGAACAATCTCTTTTTCTCCACCGACATTGATGATGCCATAAGGGAAGCTGATCTGGTGTTTATTTCTGTAAGTAATTCCTGTCGCTTTTACCTTTTCAAATTTCACTTGTGAAACGTTCGGATCAAGAGGGCAGTGGGAGAAAACCAGGAGGAGAAGCCCAGTTAATCACAAAAGGCCAGCCGTCAACGCTGCTAACCTTTCCATTGACCACAGACGGAAATGTAGCCATTTTTCTTCCTTTTGCTTTTAGAGTTAGATGATGCTGGTGTGTGTGTGTGTGTGTGTGAATGAGAATCCAGCTCGACATAACAACACTAAATTTAGCATGAGAATCAAGGCTACTGAGCCCAGAGCTGATAAAAGAATTGGCGGGCTGGAGAGCTGGAGAGGAAGCCCGGGCTTCAAGCTAATTGGGGAACGTGATTTATGACTGTTCATTGGAGGAGGGAATTGTGCTTTGCTACTAGGTGCCCAGGGGAGGGGGAAATTCAGTTTTTGGCTTCGATTATGTAAGTGCCGAGATTCTGCTATTCGAATAAAAGATTCTTTAAGGTAAACAATAGCCTCGGAGTTCTTTTGAAGAGTTTCGTCTGTCGGAAGCGTGATACCAGCAATATTTTTACTTGGCTTCTAAATTCATTGGACAAAGGAGTTGGGTTACAGAACAGCAGAAGGGGAAAAAAAAACTTTTCCTTGGTGGGTCCCAGAAGCACAGCTGATTTAAAAAGCTGAATATTTGCAGAGTGCTACCAACAAATTAAACATTAAGCAAACCAAGATCACGGCATCCGCGCTCTCAGTTCCTGGGAAATGGATGGGGAAGAATTGGAGGTAGTGACAGATTTTATTTTCCTGGGCTCCAAGTTGCAGGCATATTATTTATCTAAAAGTCTTTGTAATGAAACGAAACATTGGTACTCACAGAGGGATGCAAGTGCCGGCATCTGAAATCTCCTCCCCAAGCCCATCGTAACACACACGCCATCCCTACTTTTATCTACACGTCATAAATCACATTATCCAATTAGTTTTACACATGAGGTCTCTCCTCCTATTCTTTACGGGGTAGTCATTAGAAAATTCCCTCCCTTCAAGATTCAAAACGGAGCAGTTTAAACAAAAGGCTGTCTCTTAAATTGTCAGTGCAAAAACATGTCAAAAGTTTGCAGCATTGACACCTGGCCCCTCTACTCGCACTCAGGCTGAGACACAGCTGTGCTGGGAGTCTTGAGTTGGAGAGTGACGAAATATCCACGATGCTCGTAAACGCCGGCAGGCAAAGAGAGCAGGGCAGAGGAACGCAATGGGGCGCCTCCAAAGGCAAAGGAAAAGGCATTAGGAAGGCCACGCCTTGGATGCATAATGAAAGGGGAGGTGTGGGAGGTGCCGGTTGCCAAAGACAACCGTTGGGGTTAAGTATCGAGTTGTGAGGAACTGATTCTTTTTCCTCAAGTCTGTGAGTAATAAAAAGGGGGTTTGGATTTGTCCTGCGGTTTCTGCTTCCTTGATTTGAAGAGGGTTTTTTTTCTTCTTGTGAACTTAACAAGGAGCTCGAGTAGGCAATGCATAGTTGAACCCGGTCATTCTCCGATGCTACTCAGCCAAGGCAATAACCGTTTTTTCTAAGACTTGTCTCCTTTTTTCAAAAACAATCCTCTTCACCCAGGTTAACACCCCAACCAAGACCTACGGGATGGGAAAAGGCCGGGCGGCAGACTTGAAATACATCGAGGCTTGTGCAAGGAGGATCGTGCAAAACTCCAACGGTTATAAAATTGTGACCGAGAAAAGCACCGTTCCCGTCCGGGCCGCCGAGAGCATCCGCCGCATATTCGATGCCAACATGAAACCGAATTTAAATCTGCAGGTAATATTACCCACACTTGTGAACCGAAGGGGTGCGATCCCGGTCTTTGTGCCGGGAAAAATCCGTCTCTCTGTTCTCGGCCGCAGGTCTTATCCAACCCAGAATTCTTAGCGGAGGGCACGGCCGTGAACGACCTCAAGAATCCGGACCGCGTATTGATAGGGGGAGATGAGACGCCAGAGGGGCAGAAAGCTGTCCGTGCGTTGAGCGCCGTCTACGAGCAGTGGGTGCCCAGAGAGAAGATCCTGACCACAAATACATGGTCTTCGGAGCTGTCGAAACTGGTGGGTATCATCGTAAAAGGCAGAATGGTATATAGGAAGTCCTCAACTTAAATAATGGAGTGGAGTGGAGTGGAGTGGAGTGGAGTGGAATGCAATGGAATAGAATAGAATAGAATAGAATAGAATAGAATAGAATAGAATAGAATAAATATAGAATGAAATGGAATGGAATAAAATAGAATAGGAATAGGAGATAGAAGAATTAGAATAGAATAGAATAGAATAGAATAGAATAGAATAGAATAGAATAGAATAGGAATAGGAATAGGAATAGGAATAGGAATAGGAGATAGAAATAGAGGAATAGAATAATGGAATGTAGAATAGAATAGAATAGAATTAGAATAGAATGGAATAAATATAGACCAGACCAGAATAGAATAGAATAGAATAGAATAAATATAGAATAGAATAGAATAGGTCACTTTTATCATTTTTCTGCGGTGCACCTTCGTTGCCCGATTCCTGCCTTTCTGCCAAAATAACGTCATGCTTTGCTCTCTCTTTGCTTCCACCCCAGGCAGCGAACGCTTTCCTTGCTCAGAGGATCTCCAGCATCAACTCCATCAGCGCTCTGTGCGAAGCCACGGGGGCCGATGTCGAAGAGGTGGCCAGAGCCATCGGGATGGACCAGAGGATTGGAAACAAATTCTTGAAAGCCAGCGTGGGTGAGTGCTGAAGAGACGTGAATTTCTAGCCGTGAGAAACCCAAGGATCGAAGGTATTGTTACCGAGTTTAGCTAAAATATTTCCAGCCGCCTCTCCCCGCCCCCCAAAAAAATCTATTTTAAGCCTGGCTTCTCTAATACAGGTGGTCCTTGACTTACGACCACATTTGAGCCCACGTTTCTTGTGGCTAAGCGACACAATTGTTAAGTGTTTTTTACCACGTTTTATGACTTGTCTTGCTACAGTGATTAAGGGAATCTCCGCAGTCGTTAAGTTAATAACACGGTCCTTAATTGAATCCGGCTTCCCCGTTGACTTTGCCTGTCACAAGGTCGCTAAAGGGGATCAATCACATGACCCTGGGACACTCCCACCGTCATAAATATGAGTCGGTTGTTAAGTGGATCCGGCTTCCCCATTGGCTTGGCTTGTCATGAGGTTGCAAAAGGAGAATCCATCATCCCAGGACGATGCCACCGTCATAACTATGAAGCTGTTGTCAAACATTGTAATGTAAATCCCGTGACCTGGGGTGCGGGGGTGGGGAGGCTGCAATGGACGTAAGTGCCAAAAATGGTCCTAAGTTGCTTTTTTCCAGTGCCATTGCGACTTCACAGTCACTGAGCAAATTCTAAGTCGGGGACTACCTGTACGAAAATGGGATACCATTAAGGACACTTAAGTCCAGCGACTGCGGAGTAACTACAGGAAAGACATTCACACACACATACACCCCATTTCCTAAATCTGTTAACCTCAGCTAGGTAAAAGTAAAGGTTCCCCCGCACATGCGTGCTAGTCGTTTCCGACTCTAGGGGCCGGTGCTCATCTCCGTTTCAAAGCCGAAGAGCCAGCGCTTGTCCGAGGACGTCTCCGTGGTCATGTGGCCGGCATGACTAGACGCCAAAGGCGCACGGAATGCTGTTACCTTCCCACCGGAGTGGTCCCTATTTTTCTACTTGCATTTTTACGTGCTTTCGAACTGCTAGGTGGGCAGAAGCTGGGACGAGTAACAGGCGCTCACTGTTACGTGGCACTCGGGATTCGACTCTCCAAACTGCCGACCTTCTGATCGACAAGCTCAGCATCCTAACCCACTGAGCCACCGCGTCCCTTACTTAAGATAGATATAGAGATAGATAATATAGAGACAGACAGACAGACAGACAGATAGATAGATAGGATAAGATATATATATATAGATAGATAGATAGATCAGATATAGATAGATATAAAGATAGATAGATATAGATAGATATAGAAAGATATATAGACATAGATAATATAGAGACAGATAGTTAGATGATAGATAGGATAAGATATAGAGATAGAGATAGAGATAAGATAAGATAAGATAAGATAAGATAAGATAAGATAAGATGGATAAGAAACTGGGACGAGTAACAGGCGCTCACTCTGTTACGCGGCACTCGGGATTCGACCCGCCAAACTGCCAACCTTCTGATCGACAAGCTCAGCATCCTAACCCACTGAGCCACCGTGTCCCATATAACCTCAGCTAGACAAGGACAAAAGGCCGTGATAGGAAAAGGGGGGGGGGGCTTGGAAACAGATAACATCGTCCTTGAGTCGGGATTCAATTCCTCTTTTTTGTCCCCCCCCCCCACTCCTCAGGGTTTGGTGGCAGCTGTTTCCAAAAGGACGTTCTGAACTTGGTTTACCTTTGCGAGGCTCTGAACCTACCTGAAGTGGCTCGCTACTGGCAACAGGTGAGAGAGAAAGAGCCGGGTTTTTTCGGAGGGAATTCAATCCTAACGGAATGCAGTGAACCGAATTTTTCCCCCCTTTTATCCCTGGACGTCTTGTGGGATATAGAGCAGAGGCCCCCAAACTTTTGGGCACTGGGGACCGGTTCCGTGGAGAGAGGTTTTTCCGCGGACTGGAGGTTGCGTGGGTTTGTGTGCTGCCTGCATCCCGCGGATGGGGCTTTCCTTCTTCGTGCGGACCGGTTGCTGGCGTGCCGCAGCCCGGTACCGGTCCACGGACCGGGGGGTTGGGGACCCCTGGTATAGATAATAGACGTGCAAGTCTCCATCATCTTAAGTGGTGTGCCAATTAGGTATCGGGGCCTATTTTGCGTAGAGATTTTGAGCGTCAACCTCTTAACCCCCCCCCCTCCCACCCTTAAAAAAAGGCTGTCCCTGAGAATAATTTTTATTGGATATTTTATTGTTATTAAGCTACCTATAGCAGAGGTCTTCAAACTTGGCCCTTTTATGACTTGTGGACTTCAACTCCCAGAATTCCTCAGC
>JAKJMR010001141.1:307925-323651 GCA_024449315.1 Daboia siamensis
TTAAATGGACTCCAGAAGATGGTAGAGGACAGGAAGGCCTGGAGGAACGTTGTCCATGGGGTCGCGATGAGTCAGATACAATTTCTCAGCTAACAAGAACAAGAACACACCTGGGATACTGCAGCCAATTTTGGTACCACCGTATTGCAAAAAAAAGGATGTTGAGAGTTTGGGAAAAAATTCAGAGAAGAGCAACTAAGATGATCCAAGGCCTGGAGACTAAAACATACGAAGAACGGCTGCGGAACTTGGGTTTAGCTAGTCTAAAGAAAAGAAGATAGCAATCTTCCAGTCTCTGAGGGGCTGCCACAAAGAAGAGGGGGGTCAGGTTATTCTCCAAAGCACCCGAAGGCAGGAGAAGAAGCAACAGGTAGAAACTAATCAAAGGGAAAAGCAACCTGGAATTAAGGAAAAACTTATTGACTATGAGGACAATTAAGCAGTGGAACAGCTTGCCACCAGAAATCGTGGGTGCTCCATCATTGGAGATTTTTAAGAAGAGACTGGGCAGCCACATCTGGAATGGTCTAGATTTCCTGCTTGAGCCGGGGACTGGACTAGAAGACCTCCAAGGTCCCTTCCAGCTCTATTCTATTCTATTCAGTTGCCAAGTGTCTCTGTTCTGATCAGATGCCATGGGGATGCTGCAACGATCACGTTAAAAAAAGTCCCTAGTAATTTTTTTTCCAATGGTGGTGTAACTTCAAACAGTCACTACATGAACTATAGTAAAGTTGAGAATGACCTGACATGCTTTTGAAGAGAGATTCCATTTTATATCAAGTAAATAAGGCAGCAATGAACAGACAGTATATCATTCAAATAAGGAAGATTGTATTTCATTCTGCTCGAACAGAGGTGGGGAATGACAGCCCCTTTAAGGCTTGTGGACTTCTTTTTTTATTATTATTATTATTATTATTTATTTTTTTAAGATATGAGAAATGTAAAAGTGTTTGGATGGCCTGTCTGAGGAAAAAGACTGAAACACGTAAGTGTAATGAAAATCTTAACCAGTAAGAATATTCTGAATATTGTGGGGAGAACAAATTTAAATAACAATTTTAAACAGGATCTATGAGAAAGCAATCAGTTAGAAAAAGAGATTTAGATCGGGGATTATTTGCAGAAATATTAGAAAAATCTCTACATTTAATTGTTATTTACCCAAATAATAAGAATTGCATTAATTCAAGGATGGCAAAAGAGAACATTTTTGGGAGATGAGAACATCAAGCAAAGCTATTATGTGGACTACAGAATTACAGAAACTAATTGTTACTGTTTTTTAAATATAAACCCAGACGACACGAATATTTACCGAATTTTAAGGTGATTCTGTAAAAAAGAATTAACAAAACATATTAAAAAACAACGACTTGTGGACTTCAACTCCCAGAAGTTCGCGAGTCATAAAAGGGCCATCGTTTCCCATCTCTGGGCTCGTGACCTCCCGACTGGACTACTGCAACGCTCTCTACATGGGGCTGCCCTTGAGGACCACTCGGAGGCTTCAGCTGGTGCAGAATGCAGCCGCATGTAACACCTCTACTCCGCGAGCTGCATTGGCTTCCGGTTGCCCTCCGGGTGAGATTCAAGGTGCTGGTGATGACCTATGAAGCCCTAAATGGCTTGGGTCCGGGATATCTGAGGGAACACCTGCTGCCGGCATCAAGTTCCCTTTGTCCAGTGCGCTCCCACAGGGAGGGTCTTCTCAGGGTGCCGCCGGTAAAAGATTGCCGGCAGACAATACCCAGGGGGAGGGCCTTCTCTGTGGGTGCGCCGGCCCTTTGGAACCAGCTACCTGTAGAGCTTAGGACTTCCCCTGACCTTCGCTCATTCCGCCGGGACCTGAAGACCTGGCTCTTCGAGCTTTCTGGCCTGGACTGAGAATATTAACTGGGGTTTTAATTGTATTTTAATTGTTATTGGGGTTTTTAGTTTCAAGGTTAGTTTAAACATTTTAATTGTTTTTAATCTATGTAATTTGTTGTACTGTTTTAAAAAAACCTTGTGAACCGCCCTGAGTCCTACAGGAGAAGGGTGGTATATAATAAAATAAAATAAAATTAGAGCCTTGGTGGAGCAGTGGGCTAATGCCTCCTTAAGTAACACCAGCTGCCTGCAATTAGTGCAGGTTCGAGTCCCACCAGCCTTCCATCCTTCCGAGGTAGGTAAAATGAGGACCCAGATTGTTGGGGGCAATAAGCTGACTTTGTAATAATGCCGCTTGGGGGTGTGTGTGAAAGCCCTAACAAGCAGGCATATACATAGAATGAAGGCTACTGCTAAGCTTGTAAGCCGCCCTGAGTCTTCGGAGAAGGGCGGGATATAAATGGAATTAAATAAATAAATAAATAAATAAATAAATAAATAAATAAATAAATAAATAAAAATAAAAATAAAAGATGGAACAGGCTAATCTGGGTCTGAAACGAGAGCGAATCCTTCTCTGTACCTTTCTCCTTTTTGGCGCTTTAAATTGCCTTTGTATTCTGCCCATTTGGTTTTATCAGAAAGTTCCCCAGATGTAAAATCTTTCAAATCAGGGCCCTCTTGAAAAAGTCCCATCTGGGCCTTCGGCAACGAAGTTGAACTTGACATTCTCAGCTGGCGATGCCAACGGTTTCCAAACACCTAGGGGGGGGAGGGGAAAAAATGTCATCGCTTTGCAAAGGTGAGACAGCCCTTTCAAAAACCGCGCCATAGATTTAGAAGGAGCTTTACAAATAATTAGAATTGATCACACGCCCAGTTATACCGAAGTACTTCTCTTTTTTTTTCCTAGCAGCGTGTCGGGTAAAGTACGTGTAGTCCTCAATTTACAAGAGTTCGTTCAGGGACTGTGCCAAAATGAAAAAAATGTGACTTATGGCCGTTTCTCACAGTGACAAGCTTTGCAGCATCCTCACGATCAAGTCAGAGGCTCGGCAACTGGTTCACACTTACAACGGTCACAGCATCCCAAGGTCACGGGACCCCATTTTGCGGCTTTCCGACAAGCAAAGTCGATGGGGGGAAGCCAGAAAGTCGTAAAATGGAGCAAAACTCAATAAATGTCTCAGTTAGCAACATAAATTTGGAGCTCAGCTGTGGACTACCTGAACCCCATTAGCAAATATGAAGTATTAATGCTGCATTCTTTATTTACATGAGCATTAGGTATTTTTTTTTTAATCCCATTTATATCCTGCCCTTCTCTGAAGACTCAGGGTGGCTTACAATCTAAAGCACAATGTGCTTAGCAATAGCCTTCATTCTATGTATATACCTGCTTATTAGGGCTTCCCACCCCCCACAGCGGCATTTTTACAAAGTCAGCTTATTGCCCCCAACAATCTGGGTCCTCACTTTACCTACCTCGGAAGGATGGAAGGCTGAGTCAACCTTGAGCCTGGTGGGACTCGAACCTGCACTAATTGCAGGCAGCTGATGTTACTTAAGGAGGCATTAGCCCACTGCTCCACCACTGCTCCTGTGTGTGTGTGTGTGTGTGTGTGTGTGTGTGTCTGTGTGTATATGAATATGTATGTATATACACACACACACACACACACATATATTATATTAATTATATTAATTACATTACATTACATTACATTGGTTTGTTTTATACTTTTGAGGTCCCACGTGTGGCTCTGCTTCGTATTTCAGGAGTTAGTGCTTGAGCAGGGTCCGCAAGATTGTCTGGGACACCACACCCGCTCTTCACAACCTGGTTTCTTTGTTACCATCTGGGAAGAGGCTTTGTGGTATCCGTAGCAGAACATCCAGTTTCGTTCTATACAGCATTAACCTTGTGAACTCTGAAGCTTCTTCCTTCCGTTACATATTCAAGATAGAAAATATTTAACATTTATTTGTTATGTATATGTAGGGGGTGTCCCCTTCATGGATTACTGCCTTGTCGTGGCGAAGGGGCTTGCGTAATTCAATGAAGCTATGAGCTATGCCGTGCAGGGCCACCCAAGACGGACAGGTCATAGCCGAGAGTTCTGACAAAATGTGATCCACTGGCGAAGGAAATGGCAACCCACTCCAGTATCTTTGCCATGAAAACCCTATGGACAGTACCAAAAGGCAAAACGATATGACGCTGGAAGATGAGCCCCTCAGGTCGGAAGGCGTCCAATATGCTACTGGGGAAGAGCAGAGGGCTAGTACTAGTAGCGCCAGAAAGAGTGAAGCGACTGGGCCAAAGCCGAAAGGACGCTCAGTTGTGGATGTGTCTGGTGGTGAAAGGAAAGTCCGATGCTGTAAAGATGTTCTCTCCATAGGAACCTGGAATGTAAGATCCATGAATCAAGGAAAGCTGGACGTGGTCAAACAAGAGATGACAAGACTAAACATCGACATCTTAGGTATCAGCGAACTAAAATGGACAGGAATGGGTGAATTTAATTCAGATGACCATCAGGTATACTACTGCGGGCAAGAATCCCTCAGAAGAAATGGAGTAGCCTTCATAGTCAATAAAAGAGTAGGAAAAGCAATACTGGGATACAATCCTCAAAATGACAGAATGATCTCAGTTCGAATCCAAGGCAAACCATTCAATATCACAGTAGTCCAAGTCTATGCCCCAACCACCAGTGCTGAAGAGGATGAAATTGACCGGTTCTATGAAGCCCTACAGCACCTTATAGAACTAACACCAAAAAATGATGTTCTTATCATCATGGGGGATTGGAATGCTAAAGTAGGAAGCCAAAAGATAACCGGAATAACAGGCAAGTTTGGCCTTGGAGTGCAAAATGAAGCAGGGCACAGGCTGATAGAATTCTGTCAAGAGAATACGATGGTGATAGCAAACACTCTTTTCCAACAACCCAAGAGACGGCTCTACACATGGACATCACCAGATGGTCAACACAGAAATCAGATTGACTATGTGCTCTGCAGCCAAAGATGGAGAAGCTCTATACAGTCAGTAAAAACAAGACCAGGAGCTGACTGTGGCTCAGACCATGAGCTTCTCCTTGCAAAGTTTAGGCTTAAACTGAAGAAAGTAGGGAAAAGCACTAGGCCGCTCAGGTATGAATTAAATCATATCCCTGTTGAATATACAGTAGAGGTGACAAATAGATTTAAGGAATTAGATCTGATAGACAGAGTGCCTGAAGATCTATGGACAGAGGTTCGCGACATTGTACAAGAGGTAGCAACCAAAACCATCCCAAAGAAAAAGAAATGCAAGAAAGCAAAATGGCTGTCTGAGGAAGCTTTGCAAATAGCTGAGGAAAGGAGGGAAGCGAAAGGCAAGGGAGAAAAAGAAAGATACGCCCAATTGAATGCAGAATTCCAGAGAATAGCTAGAAGAGATAAGAATGCCTTCTTAAATGAACAGTGCAAAGAAATAGAAGAAAACAATAGAATAGGGAGGACCAGAGATCTTTTCAAGAAAATTAGAGAAATGAAGGGAACGTTTCATGCAAAACTGGGCATGATAAAGGACCAAAATGGCAGGGACCTAACAGAGGCAGAAGAGATCAAGAAGAGGTGGCAAAATTACACAGAAGATCTATACAAGAATGAGCTTAACGTCCCTGATAATCACAGTGAGGTGGTCACTGACCTCGAGCCAGACATCCTAGAATGTGAAGTGAAGTGGGCCTTAGAAAAACTGAGCAACAACAAAGCTAGTGGAGGTGACAGTATTCCAGCTGAGCTATTCAAAATCTTAAAAGATGATGCAGTAAAAGTGCTACACTCAATTTGCCAGCAAATTTGGAAAACTCAACAGTGGCCACAGGATTGGAAAAGATCAGTTTACATTCCAATTCCAAAGAAAGGCAGTGCCAAAGAATGTTCAAACTATCGCACCATTGCACTCATTTCTCATGCTAGTAAAGTCATGCTTAAAATCCTACAAGCTAGACTTCAGCAGTATGTGGATCGAGAACTACCAGAAGTACAGGCAGGATTTCGAAGAGGCAGAGGAACTAGAGATCAAATTGCCAACATACGCTGGATCATGGAGAAAGCTAGGGAGTTCCAGAAAAACATCTACTTCTGCTTCATTGACTATGCTAAAGCCTTTGATTGTGTGGATCATAACAAACTGTGGCAAGTTCTTAAAGAGATGGGAGTACCAGACCATCTTATTTGCCTCTTGAGTAACCTATATGCGGGTCAAGAAGCAACAGTGAGAACTGGACATGGAACCACTGATTGGTTCAAAATTGGGAAAGGAGTCCGGCAAGGCTGTATACTGTCGCCCTGCCTATTTAACTTATATGCAGAGCACATCATGAGAAAGGCTGGGCTAGATGAATCAAAAGCAGGAATTAAGATTGCCGGAAGAAATATCAACAACCTTAGATACGCAGATGATACCACTCTATTGGCAGAAAGTGAAGAAGAACTAAAGAGCCTCTTGTTGCAGGTGAAGAAGGAGAGTGCAAAACTTGGGTTGAAACTTAACATTAAGAAAACCAAGATCATGGCATCTGGCCCTCTCAATTCCTGGCAAACAGATGGGGAAGAAATGGAGGTAGTGACAGATTTTATTTTCCTGGGCTCCAAGATCACTGCAGATGGGGACTGTAGCCAAGAAATTAAAAGACGCTTGCTCCTCGGGAGGAAAGCCATGGCAAATCTAGACAGCACACTAAAAAGCAGAGACATCACCCTGTCAACAAAAGTGCGTATAGTCAAGGCTATGGTCTTCCCAGTTGCAATGTATGGCAGTGAAAGTTGGACCATAAAAAAGGCTGAGCGCCAAAGAATTGAGGCCTTTGAACTCTGGTGCTGGAGAAGACTCCTGCGAGTCCCTTGGACTGCAAGGCGATCAAACCGGTCAGTCCTAGAGGAGATCAATCCTGACTGCTGTTTAGAAGGCCAGATCCTGAAGCTAAAACTCAAATACTTTGGCCACCTAATGAGAAAGAAGGACTCACTGGAGAAGAGCCTAATGCTGGGAAAGATGGAGGGCAATAGAAGAAGGGGACGACAGAGAATGAGGTGGCTGGATGGAGTCACTGAAGCAGTAGGCGTGAGCTTGGATGGACTCCAGAGGATGGTGGAGGACAGGAAGGCCTGGAGGAATGTTGTCCATAGGGTCGCGATGGGTCGGACACGACTTCGCAGCTAACAACAACAACAAGGGGGTGTGGGTCTAGACATATCTTGCATATAGTTATGTTTTAAATGTGTGTTATGTATGTGTACACTTTGAAAGCAGGCAACTAAATTTCATTTTTAATGCGTGCCAGTGTGCCCACAGGAAAAAAAAAGTTACAACGGCGCTGAAAAAAGTGATTTATGACTGTTTTTTCCACACTTACGACCCTTGCAGCAGCCTCGTGATTCCCAAAATTTGGACGCTTGGAAACCGACTCGTATTTATGACTGTTGCGGCGTCCTGGGGTCATGTGATCCCCTTTGGCGACCTCCTGTCAAGCAAAGGCAATGGGGAAGCCAGCCTCACCTTACTCACTTAACAAACTTTTTAACGACCGTGGCAGAAAAGGTCATTAAATGGGGCAAAGCTCAGTTAACAACTGTCTTGCTTAGCAAGGGACACTTTAGGCGCAGTCGTGGTCATAAAGTGAGGATTACCTGCAGAGGCTATGTTTACAGAGGCATGCTGAACCAAAGTTTGTAAACCATGGTTTAAATAAACCAACCCTCCATGGCTGATAAATCCAGCCGTCAATAAGCCACTGCGCACACCTACCTACCCAGTTCCAAGTTGAGAAGAAGGGTGTACTGGGGTTACAGGTAGTCCTCGTCCTTGCAACGGTCGTACGTTTGCAAAAGGGTCCCAAGTCATTTTTTTTTCAGCACTGTTGTAACTGCAAAGGGTCACTAAACAAACGGTTGTTAAATCGAGGACCACCTGTCCTGGACTGGCACGTCCTCCACAATCCCTTCCAACCAGAAGGGAATCCCATCAACCCCAGTGACCTCCACAGCCTGGATCTCCACGGACCTGACCCATATTTAGCTTGCCAAGGCACGTTTTGGGTTTTTCCTGCCCTGGGATCTCCTGGTGGTGCTCCATCCACCTGAAACCCAGATTAGATCCCGTTGCGCTTTGCAGATCAGCCCAGGTCGCCTCCTCGCTGCCGGATTTCCACAAAGGGCCACCGGACGGCCCTTCCTACCTCGCAGGGACGTTGTGCGGCCAAGGTTTGCAGGGCGGCAGCCGCGAAATGGGGGAAAGGAGCCAAACAGAGCGGCCTCTCACCGGTTTGCCCTCCGCTACCAGCCTCCTCAGGCTCCTCGGGCCGAGGGCAAGGCACGGGAGTCCGCGACCGAGCAGCGACATGGCGCCTCTTCTCTTAGCCCGGCCGGCGCCACACCGTCTCCGGGCCGGAGTCCCTCGATGGGCCACCTCGGCGCTCGGCTAAGTTCGCCTTTCCGCCCGGCGATCGACTGATCGCGCCTGCGCCTCTCGTTAGCTCAGGCGTTGGACCCCGAGCCTTGTCGTCATCAGGACGCGACCGGCCTATTAAAAGCGTGAGGACGCACGACGCATTTCCTTTCCTCTTTCCTGTCAAGGCGAAAGGTGAGCCGGGCCGGTTTGCTTTTCGCCCGCCGGAGCTAGGCAAAGGAGAATCCGGCTCCATCCACGCAGTCGGTCCCGCCGGTTACTTCTAACGCTCCGGGCCAGGCCCGAACGGGATCCGCCGTTAGGAACGAGGATATTTTTTCCGGTTAGGGTCCGCGCGGTTTCGGAGAGGGACCCCCAGAACCCCCCCCCCTTTCCCATTCTCGCACCGGTGGACTGTCTTTCGTCTGCGCCTGCGCGACCTGCTGAATCGGCCTGGGTGACTTAATGGCGGCGATTTCAGGCAGTGGTCTTCAAGCTTGGCCCTTTTATGGCTTGTGGACTTCAACTCCCAGAATTCCTCAGCCAGGCATGCCTGCTGAGGAATTCTGGGAGTTGAAGTCCACAAGCCATAAAAGGGCTAAGTTTGAAGAACCCTGATTTAAGGGAAATGAAGAGTCCGAAGTGGTTGTGTGTTGTGTGTTGTCTGTTTGTAACCCTAAGCAAATAATGCCTCCCTTTTAGCGTTGCCTCAACACAGGCTAAATACTAGGCAAGCACTGGTGTAGCTCAGGGCTTGTACCAACCTGGGCAACTTTTAAGACTTGTGGACTTCAGTTCCCAGAATTCCCCAGCTGGCTGATCATAAGTACGTGCGTGAATGTGCGCCTGGTCGGAGGGGGTTGGACTAGATGACCTGCAAGGTCCCTTCCAACTCTCTTTATTATTTTAATTCTAATTCGTTAGAAGTCCTTAAGAGCAATGAATGGCGACATTGGAACAATTATGTTATTTTATTGGCCCACAGCGTCCAAAAGCTTTTTTCCCCCCCACCACTCTCCTCTGCCTTTAATCATCCAATGAAGAAATTACAGTTGCTCTACAAAAATTAAAGAATACATTGCATGTTCGTTATTAACCGGTCCAGAGAATGTCGTCTGGTGGCCCCCCAGGGGGAGATCCTTCTCTGTGGGCGCCCCGGATTTATGGAATCGTTTGCCGGTTGAGCTCCGGATGGCGCCCGACCTTCGCTCCTTCCGACGCGATTTGAAGACTTATTTGTTCGAACAAGCCGGCCTGGCCTGATGAGGGATGGGTTGGGTTTTATTGTCGTTTTAAATATATTTTTAATGTATTGTGACATCCTGGGCATTTGGTTTAATTCTTTTTAACTCTTGTATTCTGAAATTTTATATGTTTGCCCTGTTCACCGCCCTGAGTCCTTCGGGAGAAGGGCGGTATACAAATAAAATTTTATTATTATTATTATTAAGACAGCTTATTATTGACTGAAGTGTGCTTTATAGGAATGGGTAAAACCTTATGTTATTAAAATCAAAAGGGTGCCTTTTTTCCTAGCAATTAAATATTACCATTTTTCCTTTTAATAACAGGGAGATTTAGGAAAACAGAAGGGGCTTAAACAATGGGTGGCGCTTAAAATCGTAGATCATCTTTGCAATCAGTGGTCAAGGAAAATGTAGATGGTAGGACAACTGTATAAAAAAATGGCACGGAAATATAAAAAAAAGATATTAAAGCTCTGCTGTGCAGCAGTGCAATTTGGCTTTGAAATTTGCTTATGAAAAGCAGTTTGCAAAGTGCCGTGTTTAAAATGCTGCTAAAGTTTTGTTTCCCCCCCCCCAAAAAAAAGGGAATTCTCTCTCATAACTTTCCACTTTGTCTTTTTTTAATTTTACTAGATTAAAAATGAAGACTATTCTTAGTAACCAAACAGTTGACATCCCAGAGAAAGGTAAGAATGTAACTAGGGACTCTCCTAAAAACTCTTTTCTTAAATATATATATATATATATATGCATATGACTTGTTATTTGGATATTTGTGTCTAAATATTTTATTAAAGCTAGTTTTTTTTTTCTTTGCTTCTTTCCAGTCGACGTTATCCTGAAGGGGAGAACAGTCACTGTCAAAGGCCCCAGGGGAACTTTGAAAAGGGACTTCAACCATATCAATGTGGAACTCTCCCTTTTGGGGAAAAAACGCAAGAAGGTGAGGTGGTCTTAATAATAATAATAAAAGTTGGAAGGGACCTTGGAGGTCATCTAGTCCAACCCCCTGCTTAGGCAGGAAACCCTCTACCATTTCAGACCAATAGCGGTCCAGTCTCTTTTTAAAAACTCCCAGTGTTGGAGCATTCACCGCTTCTGGAGGCAGGTGGTTCCACTGGTTAATTGTTCTAACTGTCAGGAAGTTTCTCCTTAGTTCTAGGTTGCTTCTCTCTTTGGTGAGTTTCCATCCGTTGCTTCTTCTCCTGCCTTCAGGTGCTTTGGAGAATAGCTTGACTCCCTCTACTTTGGGGCAGCCCCTGAGATACTGGAAGACTGCTATGATGTCACCCCTCGTCCTTCTCTCTTCATTAAACTAGACAGACCCAATTCCAGCAGCCGTTCCTTATATGTTTTAGCCTTCAGTCCCCTGATCATCTTGGTTGCTTTTCTCTGGACTCTTTCTAGAGCCTCAACATCTTTTTTTAACATCGCGGTGACTAAAACATGAATGTTAACGCTCATCCCCTCGCTTTGGCTGGTGTGAAAGGCATTGGAGTTGTGTCAGATTTCTAGATATCACATCTTCTATTAATTCACAATTTATGGCCGTTGCATGGCTAGAATGTGACATTTGGGGAGTGAGCAAAAACCGTCAGAGCTTCAACGCAACCTGCCGCGCAGTTACGTTGCAGCGTTTAAAATCCCCGCGAATCGTTGCGCTGTTGTCGTAATTGTGAAGACCCCAGATAGCTTTCGTTGTGTCTCAAATGCCAGGTATTTTCATGCTTGCTGTTTTTCTACTGTGTATATTTTGTTTTGCGTAATAACCTCTGCGTTTTTCACTAGACTGTGTCCCTGTCTGAGTGCACTAGTATTTGTACAAGTAGCCCTCGAGTTAACGGCCACAATTTCTGTGGCTAAGTGGAGACATTTGCTCAGTTGAGTTTTGCCCCATTTTGCGACTTTCCTTGCCATGGGTGTTAAGTTAGTAACCCGGTTGTAAAGTGAGTCTGTGATCGCGTGACCCTGGCACACCGCAGCCGTCGCAAATACGAAACAGTTGCCAAGCATCTGAATTTCGATCCCAACGATCAGAGGGATGCTGCGGGGGGGGGCGTAGGTGAGGAAAATGGTTACCAGACACCTTTTCCCGTGCCGTTGTAACTCTGAACAGTCATTAAATGAACTGTTGCAAGTTGAGGACTACCTGTAATATACACTTGCTAAGGCTTTTGAGGTGGCTCAGTGGGTTAGGACGCTGAGCTTGTCGATCAGAAGGTCGGCAGTTTGGCGGGTCGAATCCTGAGTGCCGCGTAACAGAGTGAGCGCCTGTTACTCGTCCCAGCTTCTGCCAACCTAGCAGTTCGAAAGCACGTAAAAATGCAAGTAGAAAAATAGGGATCACTACGGTGGGAAGGTAACAGCGTTCCGTGCGCCTTTGGCGTCTAGTCATGCCGGCCACATGACCACGGAGACGTCCTTGGACAAGCGCTGGCTCCTCGGCTTTGAAACGGAGATGAGCACCGGCCCCTAGAGTCGGAAACGACTAGCACGCATGTGCGGGGGAACCTTTACCAAGGCTTTTGAAAATATTGATCTTCATCCTTCATGCTGTTTATTTGACCCATCCAAGCTCAAATGTCAATCAAATTTAGAGGATCGAACGCCGAAAGCTGAAGTAGAAACGGCTCCTAACACAATTTAGTGAAACTTGACATGCTCAGTGGACTTTGGGTGGATATGGAAATGGCATACATGAATTAACCCTCTTAGCCAGGGGTCTTCAAACTTGACCCTTGTATGACTTGCGGACTTCAACTCCCAGAATCCCTCAGCCAGGCACGCGTGCCTGGCTGAAGGATTCTGGGAGTTGAAGTCCGCAAGTCAAATTTGAAGACCCCCTAACTTTAGCATATGACGGATAATTCCTGAACATTCCTCCTTCGGTGTCCCTGTGATACTGACAATATATTGAACTGAGTATGTAAAACACAACATTGGCAAACCGTGGGAAGCAATTGCGACGGTTTGCAGTCGCTTGGCAAGTCGTTGTGGTGTCCGAAATTGTTGCCGTCAGACCGCGGGTTGGACCGATCCACACACTTTGCGCAATTATTGGTTAGCCCTGCCGCCCTATTCTTTTTCTCCTGCGCGCTTCGGAGAAAGAAGTGTTGCCTTTTGGGAAGCCGTCTTTGGTTTGGTGAAAATGGTCCCGTTTTGTGCGCCTGGGGCGCGTGGAAGTTGTGCTGCAGCCGTGAAATCTTTTTGATGACAAAAGACGCCCTCGGGTGTGGATCAAACTGAGTCTCGGTCCAGGAATGTTCTTTTCTGCGGCTTGCTAGGGATCGCAAGGGATCGTAGGGATCCACTCAGGCCTAGACCACCGGTCAGAATTTGATGGGTTGCAGTGTCTTGTCACCGTTCAGTCACCAACCAAAGTTTGCATCTGAGATCTCTCTCTCTCTCTATTGCCTTTTAACTTCCGCATTGTTTTATCTTTCTTCGTAAGTTGAGTCCACCCCGATTTTTCTTTTTAAGTAGCGGAAAGAACCCCGGGAAACCACATTTGGTTGAAATTGGGATAAAAGGTGCATTATGTAATCTAAGAACAGTTGCGTTAGCTACCGTTGAGTCAAGTTGTGTGGGCTCTCCTCTAGAAAGCAGTTATAACCTAGTTACACCTTAGTGTTACAATACCTTGGCTCATTAGAAATATATGAATAGCCTGCCAATTGCCTAGAAAATTGGTCGATGTAGTGAAATGTTCCAGAATTGTAAACGTTTTCAGGAAAGAAAGAAAAAAGAAAAAACCGTTGACCGTACTTATGTACTGGAATTGTGATTAATTGTGATTAATTTCTCTGGTTTTGGTTGTTGTTTTTTTCCCAACCTTTTAGCTGCGGGTCGACAAATGGTGGGGCAACAGAAAAGAGCTGGCCACCGTTCGCACGATTTGCAGTCATGTGCAAAACATGATCAAGGGGGTCACGTTGGTAAGTTTCTTAAAACTTGAGCCTTCGAGCGCAAAAATATAACCAAACGCAGCGAAGTTCAGCTGGGGGGGGGGGCTGCTCCTTTCGGACGAGCTGGTGCAAAACTTGGGGGATCCTAAATTGCAGGACGTTTGCTTTCTTCGGTTTAATCGGAGTGTGTGTGTGTGTGTGTGTGTGTGTGTGTAATTTTCAGGGCTTTCGTTATAAGATGAGGTCTGTGTACGCCCACTTCCCCATCAACGTCGTTATTCAAGAAAGCGGGTCCCTGGTGGAGATCCGTAACTTCCTCGGAGAGAAATATATCCGACGGGTACGCATGAGGGCAGGTAAGGAGGAGTTTTGTCAACCTCGACCCGAGTTCAGAGGGGAAATGAGAATTCTAGTGCAGTTGCAGGAACCGGGCATGGCTAGTCTAGTGAAGAGAAGGATCAGGGGAGAGAGGATAGCAGCGTTCCCAATATTTGAGGGGCTGCCATGGAGAAGAGGGGGGGGGGGTCAACCTCTTTTCCACAGCACCCCGAAGGCCAGAGAAGGAGTAAGGGATGGATGCTGATCAAGGAGAGATTCAACCAGACAGGAAGAACAAGCAGCCAGGGGAATAGATGATGTGGGAGCTTCCATCGTGGGAGATTTTCCAAGAAGAGACTGGACTGTCGGAAATGGTGTAGGGTCTTCTGCTTGGCCTGGCTGAGGAATTCTGGGAGTTGGAAGTCCACAAGTCACAAAAGGGCCAAGTTTGAAGGCTCCTGGTGTAAGGACTCTGCGGTTGGACTAGATCAGGGGTAGGCAAGCTTGGCTCTCTTATGACTCGTGGACTTCCAACTCCCAGAATTCTTGACCCTGCATGGCTCAGCTTGGAAACCTCAGCGTGGATTTGAATACAAAAAGACTGCACAGTGTGTCCTTTGTTGTGATGCATACTTGTGGGTGATTCTTTCGCAACGCTTATTCTGGGTTTGCTAAGAAGCTTCCCTTAAGGGAAACAAAATTCTTGAATTTTGTAAGGCAAAACACAGCGAGCGCGCTAATAACTCTATTTTTCTTAAGTTGAAAATCACCTCCTTCGAATACTTTTTCATTTCTTTCTTTTTTTTTTTTTTAGTGATAATCTTTTCTAAAACAATTCTTTTTTCCCCCCTACTTTAGGTGTTAATTGTGCAGTGTCACAAGCCCAGAAGGATGAACTGATCCTTGAAGGGAATGACATTGAATTGGTATCTAACTCTGGTATGTCATTTGAGCTTCATGTTACGTTTTGTCCCATTGCTAAGTTTGCGTTACGTCATGCAAAACATTGGGAAACTGCTTAAAATAAATCTGAAGATCAAGGAAATTCTACTGTTATTATTAACAGGGTATCCTAATGTTTTCCTCTGTGCTTTTAACTGTTACCTTGCTACAAATGGCTTCACTTGGCTTTGCCATCTAATTTGATTTGATTGTAGCCCTAGCTTTTGTTAAATCAATTGTTAAATCTGGAGGGGGTAACTATGTTGTCACTCCAAGCTAAATAGGACTATCTGTTTGTTTGTTTTTTTAAGCTGCCTTGATCCAGCAAGCCACAACTGTCAAGAATAAAGATATAAGAAAATTCTTGGATGGTATCTATGTCTCCGAGAAGGGAACAGTACAACAAGCAGATGAATAAAACCCGAGAACAAGTTAGTGATATTCTTTTTTTTTTTTTAAACACAATTCCATGCGCTCTATGCGAAATATAAATAAGCAAAATATGCTGGACTAAGCTTGGCTATTCAGAGCAGGGACATTCAGTGAATGCTTATTTCAACCCGTCTCAAGTCGTGTACCTCTGAAATGCTATATGTTATTGGACCATTTCTGAGGATATTTTTTTAGCAACTAGACATAGCCGTTTACCAAGTTGTAGCTTCCACTATAGCGGATATATGCTGGACGACTGATTAATAGTCTAGGATGTGGGGAAGTGATAAGATAGCTTTTCGGGTGTGACACACACAGACATTCATACACCCTATGTTGGAAAAATGAGGTGTTGCTCATGAAATCGCAGAGCTGGTTGGAAAGGCATCAACATATGTCTTCATCTGAAAAGTGAATTGAGAAAGGTTATTTCTCATTTTAGCTTGTGTTTGATTGCATAAGTAATAATAATAATAAGGAAGAAGTTGGAAGGGACCTTGGAGGTCATCTAGTCCAGGGGTCTTCAAACTTGGCCCTTTTATGACTTGTGGACTTCAACTCCCAG
>JAKJMR010001141.1:339153-355213 GCA_024449315.1 Daboia siamensis
GAGTTGAAGTCCACAACTCACCAAAGGGCCAAGTTTGAAGACCCCTGATCTAGTACAGAATATATGATTTACTCCTGAATCTGTCACAAATTAAAACATCAAGCCCTCCCTTTGGCATTGGGATTCTCTGACCTCTTGAGGCCATTGGATATATTTGGACTTTTAAGAACTTTTCTCCGGCGTTCTCACCAAGTGGCCTTTGGTACACGTTGGGAGTACACTCGGTGGGTGTTTTTGGAACTTGGCAACTTTTAAGATCTTGGGACTTCCAACTCCCAGAATGTGTGCTGTCTGCGGAATTATGGGAGTTGAAGTCCAACCTTTTGGACACCGGGGACCGGTTCCGTGGAGAGAGGTTTTCCCACGGACCGGAGAGTGCGTGGTTTTGTCTGCTGCCCGCATCCCGCAAATGGGGCTTTGCTTGTTTGTGCGGACCGGTTGCTGGCACGCCGCGGCCCGGTATTGGTCCACGGACCAGGGGTTGGGGACCCCTGGTCTAGAGGATGAATGCAGAATCCTCAAGGTTATAATTCCCAGGACTCTTCCTTTCTCGCCAACGTGTCTTTTTAAAGTAGAAAGAAATATCCCCCCCCCCCCCAAAAAAAGTCCAGGGTTACATATATATATATTTTCCACTTGAAACCTGTTCTTGGTTTTGCAGCACGCCAGGTTTCCCAATTTACAAGGCAATTTAAAAAAATAAATTAAAAATCACATGTTAACAAGGAACCAGGCCACTTCATTTTCAGCACCTCAGGAGTCCCCGATTATGAAAGTGAAGGTTACTGGGGAACAGTGGCACATAAAATAATAAAAAAAAGTGCTTAGGAACAGGCTGACGGTCAGTTATAAATGTATTTATAACTGGTGCATGTATTTGATTTATAGGGAAGCAATTTGGTGGTCTTTTTCCCCCTAGGTCAGAGGTCGCCAAACCTGGCAACTTTTAAGGCTTGCGGACTTCAACTCCCAGAATTCCTCAGCCAGCCATTAAAGTTGTCAAGTTTGGAGACCCCTGACCTAGACAAAGGCATCTTCAATGTGATTATTTGTGTCTTGAGGGTTTGTTTTTTTTTTGCTTTGGATAAAGAAGATCGCTTGGTACATAGAAAAGAAATACGGCAGGTGCCCCCATCTCCAACATCCATGACTCAGCCAGGCAAGCCTGCTGTAAACATTTATTTTGCAAGTTTTATCAGCGTAATATATCTCCTCCCCAAAGCAGGATGTGTGGCAGAACAGAAACACGGAACTAGGACCAGCTGTCGGCCTTGAGAAAACATCTCAGGATGATAAATGTGGAAAATGCTAGTTATCAACTCTTGTAGTTTCCAATTCTGATCGTCTTTTTTTCCCCCCAAGCATTTATCTAAGGTCTGGATGTCCACGTTAACCTCTGGGATGGAGCATAATCCTCCTCCTGCCATGGAGAAATGAATCACACGGCTCATTAAATGCCATAAGTAGTTCCGCATCCGTGCTTTCTGAAAATAGCAGGGTGTACATGTGCTTCTCTGAATGCTTGGGGGGGGGGGGGGAAGTGGCAAGAAGAACAGAGTTGGAAGGGACCCTTGGAGGTCTTCTAGTCCAACCCCCTGCTCAGGCAGAAAACCCTATACTGTTTCAGACAAATAGTTGTCCAATCTTTTTTTAAAAAACCTCCAGTGTTGGAGCATTCACAGCCTCTGGAGGCAGGTTGTTCCACTGATTAATTGTTCTCGCTGTCAGGAAATTTCTCCTTAGTTCTAGGTTGCTTCTATCCTGGATGAGTTTCCATCCGTTGCTTCTAGTCCTGCCTTCAAGTCCTTTGGAAAATAAGTTGACCGCATTCTTCTTTGGGGCAACCCCTGAGATATTGGAAAACTGCCATCTTGTCACCCCTCGTCCTTCTCTTCATTGAACTGGACATACCCAATTCCAGCAGCCATTCCTTGTATGTTTGAGCCTCCAGTCCCCTGATCATCTTTCTTGTTCTTCTCTGCACTCGAATCTCAACATCTTTTTTACATCGTGGTGACCAGAATTGGATGCAATATTCCAAGTGTGGTCTTTCCGGGGCACTATCAAGTAGTACTAACACAAAACCCACAAACCCACAAAAAAAGACACAAAGGGTTGTCAGAAATCAACCGAGGAGAAGGTGGTGGGTGCTCTTCACAAACCTGGCCACTTTTAAGAAGTTGGACTTCAACTCCCACAATGCCTTCTGGCTGGGGAATTCTGGGCGTTGAAGTCAACCTAGTCTGGAGTTGTACTTCCGTTCGGATTTGATCAGAGGCGCTCCAAAGCGGGTGCCTTTCAAATATATTAATACAATTCCCAATCTCGTGGGCAGTAGGAAGAATTCTGGGAGACGTGATGCCAAAATTAATTCATCCGACAGCCCCTCCCACCTGCAATTGCTTCTTAATCCATCATCAGTTTGACATCTTGAGGACAAGGGGGAATGTATTAACCAACTGTATTCATTTTTGCATAATCTGTTAATGCTCAAGATCTGCTTACTATTTTCTCAAAAAAAAAAAAAAAAACATGGTAGAATGGATGGCAATATTTTCTTGCCTAAGAAGATCTGAGCCACATGTACCTTTTTTATTCCCGGAATTTCTTGTATTTGTACAGAAGTCCTACTCCTGCAGATACTAACACTTATTCTGAGGTACGCATGCATACAACTATAGCCCTAAAACCCTTTTCAAGTACTGTTTAAGTGGAAGATGCCATGTCTCAGTTAATTGCTGTTGAGTGTTGATTTAACAGCCCAAGGAAAGGCAAAAGTTTTATCTTGCACTACCTTCCCTGTTGTGCAACAAAACCTGGGCTAGTTAGCCAAGTCCTGCATTTGAAACTAAGCCAAGAATCTACTCAAGATAATACCTGACTCCAAGTAGAAACCTTGGAGCATGTGCAAACTCCAATGATTATAACTTTTATCTGCACGATATTGCAAGCAATTCAAAACAAGCGCTCTTCTCTTCCCTGACAAAAAAAAAAAAACATTTTAAGCTCCTTCCTTCCACAGAGGAAGAGGTGGAAAGTAAGACAGAATGGCGCATCATGAAAATGGCTGAGAAAAAATGCCCAAATAGGAGCTTTTTGCGCGTTCCATTTGCCACGACAGTTCAAAAGTCTTCTGAGCGCTACTCAGCATCCAGTTACTTCGTTTGGGGTTAATCTGACCACTTCCGGAGTGCCATAGCAGAAGAACAATTCTTGGGCCTGATGTGGAATCGAAGAACGTACAAAGAAGCAAAGCAGGTCTATTCATAAGATCTTTTGAGATGGTTTATCTGGACCTGGCTCCACCTAGAAAGAGCAGTCTACCCAGAGAAGGGATGGGTTTTGCTTATCCATCGATCAACTCCAACTTTACTACTTGGCGGGAAATGTTTAATGAGCAAGAATCTAAGGAGTGGGTATTTGCCCTGCAACGTCTTCACAATCCTTGAGATTTCTCTGTAGTGTTTCTTCCATATCTTGGGATAAGATAGTGGTAAATCATTCATCGGTCTGAAGTCCTGTAGTCAGGTGAAGTAATGCCTGACTGTCACACGGCAAACATAGGGATTGTTTTCCTAATTCATTTATCAGCAAAATCTGGAGAAAATGGATGCCAACCAATTGACTCCATTCGGTCTGCGTAAGAAACGTCTCGGAAGAGCTGACACCACACCAAGCTATGGTTTGTCTTAAGTTATAGATATATTGAATAAACCTATTATGGATCTAGTTCACACAGCGGCCTTAGCTACCAGCCATGGTTATATCCACAACACTCTGTTCAGATGTATTCCCTGCTTAAGTGCTTTTGGCTCCATTTTAGGTCACTTCTGTGGTGGGAATTTGCCCTGAGGAAAGATTTGATATTTAATCGGATGATAATAACATTAACAGATCTAAGGTCCATCTTATTCAGCATCCTGTTACTCAGCTGGACAATCCTGCTAGAACCACACATGTCCCATGGATACAACAGTCCCCTTTTGCTTCAGTTGCCCCCACAACTGGTCTTCAAGTGGTTTCAAATTTCTTCAAAATTTCCATGGAATCATCAATAGGAAAGGCTGCAACTATTCATAGCAACTGTGCTCTTATGCTCCGTGCGTTTACTTCATTCCCACTTGGAGCCAAGTTGGTGAGTTTTCCCACATCTTCGATTAGATGGTCCCATCACCATTTTGCTAGCCGGGATAACTCCTCGGCTGCTCAACGATCAGACCAATATTGACCCAGGACTCCTAGAACACACGATTGGATAAGGCATCGCTGATGAATGAATCTTTATTGTCAAAGTACAACTATGTATACACTGAGATTAGCTGACCCTGATTAAAAAAAAAAACACTTCTACACAAATATTGTTTCATCATTTCTTTCAGATTGGACTAGGTCTAGAGCACCTGGCTTAAGAACAGGGTGCCAATGATCTACCTGGAAAGAAGCTAACGTATCTTGTTGTCTAAGACAAAAGACGAAGGGAAGAGAAGATTTCCGATGCTTCCTACCCCAAGGCACCTCAGTGGGGAAGCTGTCAAGAAGATGGAAGTTGTCCCCATGGCCCTTTTGCCCACCTGTAATCATTCCGTTTAGGTTTAGGAAATATCTCTGAAAAAAATGATCCAATGAGACACACGCATCTTTTTTTTTTTTAATCCCATTTATATCCCGCCCTTCTCCGAAGACTCAGGGCGGCTTACAATCTAAGAAGCACAAATCAATGTGCTTAGCAATAGCCTTCATTCTATGTATATGCCTGCTTATTAGGGCTTTCGGGCCCCCCAAGCGGCATTATTACAAAGTCAGCTTATTGCCCCCAACAATCTGGGTCCTCATTTTTCCTACCTCGGAAGGATGGAAGGCTGAGTCAACCTTGAGCCTGGTGGGACTCGAACCTGCACTAATCGCAGGCAGCTGGGGTTACTTAAGGAGGCATTAGCCCTCTGCTCCACCAAGGCTTTTTAACAAATAGCAGTACGGGGGGTTTAAACTAACAAAGCATACCTACACGGCAAGCAATTCTTATTAGACTTGTCCACCTAATTAACAACCCAACCATCTGAAAGCTGCTTTGGGGGGGCTGTTTCCCCCTGCACTTGTAACCCTCCCCCCTCCCCGATTCTTTTTATAAAAGAACTATTTTCTGGAGCTTCCTATTCAAGAGCTAAGTGGGGTAAGCAGGCCTGGGCCGGCTTCTTTCCAAACCCAGAGAAAGTCAGCGAGGTGCCGCCAAGTTCAGACGCTCAGAAAAAAGTCCAGGTGATGTTGGCAAAACAATTTTTATCTGATCTGATCGCCTGTTGGCAGGTAGGGAGAATCTCAGCAACCAATCTCAGTTCAACAAGGCAAAGGGTTGAAGTCTTTGTTGACCGCAAGGTGGCTTGCCTAGAAGTCATTTAACACGAACACTCTGGTTCCTCTTCAGATTGTACAAATATCTATCTATCTATCTATCTATCTATCTATCTATCTATCTATCTATCTAGAATACAGAACTGGTTTGCTCCACCTACTTCAAGGATGTTCTTTTAGTAACCTATAGCCCTGGGAATCTAGGGGCTGGGGTCCCATCCAACCACTAACCGTGTTTGACCACGCTTCGCTTTTTCAAGAACCATCTAAAAGGGGTAAGCGCCGCCCCGTGCAGAGGGAGAGGAAAAACCAGCTGCAGCGCAAGCTTTAATTAATTAAACAACGTAAATGGAAGCCTTTTAATTTCCACTTGGCAACGGAGCTGACTTCATTCGAGAGTCAACAAATCTTCTGTTTCCTGTGGCAGCTTCTCGAAAGGTTGAATATATTCTTAGGGATGGTTCCTGGCATTTTCCCACCACCTGGTCAAGGGTTGGCTTTTGTTACTGAATCCTTCACGGCAGCCTGAGAGAAAAATGGGCATCTATAAAGAGACAGGCCAGTTTTTTTTATCCTTCCGTGAGGAAGGTTGGCTTCGTTGTTTACAAAGGGCGACTTAAAGGCTAAAAGGGAACGACGTGTTTTAGGCTGCTTTCCAAGGCTCTCGCCCCGTCAACCTTTTAGCGGTGTGGCTGTCAACAGCATCATCAGCACTTCTGTTCCACGGTCCTCGACGTACGACCACAACTGAACCCAAAATTTCTGCTGTTAAGTGAGACGTTATTTTACCATCGTTCCCTGCCACGGTCATTAAGGGAATCACTTCGGTTGATAAGCTCATAAAACCCCGGTTGCTAAATAATAATAATAATAATAATAATAATAATAATGATGATGATGATGTTGGAAGGGACCTTGGAGGTCATCTAGTCCAACCCCCTGCTCAGGCAGGAAACTCTATACCATTTCAGGCAAATGGCTGTCCAGTCTCTTCTTAAAAACTTCCAGTGTTGGAGCATTCACCACTTCTGGAGGCAGGTTGTTCCACTGGTTAGTTGTTCTAACTCTCAGGAAGTTTCTCCTTAGTTCCAGGTTGCATCTCTCCTTGACTAGTTTCCATCCGTTGCTTCTTGTCCTGCTTTCAGGTGCTTTGGAGAATAGCTTGACTCCCTCTTCTTTGGGGCAGCCCCTGAGATATTGGAACACTGCTATCATGTCACCCCTCACTCTTCTCTTCGTTAAACTACACATACCCAATTCCAGCAACCATTCCCTATATGTTTTAGCCTCCAGCCCCCTAATCATCTTTGTTGCTCTTCTCTGTACTCTTTCTAGAGTCTTGACATCTTTTTTACATTGTGGTGACCAAAACTGGATGCAGTATTCCAGGTGTGGCCTTACCAAGGCATTGTAAAGTGGTATTAGTACTTCACGTGATCTTGATTCACGTGAGCCAGGCTTGCCCCACTGACTTTGCTCGTCAGAAGGTCGCCCAAGGGATCGCGTGACTTTGGGACACAGCGCCCGTCGTAACTATGAACCGGCTGCCAAAAGTGTCTGAATTTTGATCATGGGGATGCTGCAAAGGGAGTAACTCTGAAAAACGGTCGTAAGTCACATTTTTCAGTGCCGCTGTAACTTTGAACGATCACTAAACAAGCTGTTGTAAGTTGCAGAACAGCTCCAGTTCTGATATTGAGGGCTGATATTGAGAGCCCTCCAGAAATGGATGTGTTGGTATTCTTCCACCAAAGATCTAATTTTGGTAAAGCATGCAACCTTCATAAGAAAAGATCCACCTTCGGATCTAAAGAAACCTTCTAGTTTTGAATCAGGAAAAGACTGACAGGCTGGGCTTTGTGTAGGAAGTCTAATTGCATTGCACAAAGCTGCAAAATTTCTGGCTATTCTTTCCCTTCTAAGGCACTCGGCTCAGATAGGGAAGTGTAGTCAGAAGGGACAGAACGAGTTTAGATCGGATTGGAAGCAATGTTACCTGTAGTAAACGCTACCTTGAAAATAATAAATTACTGATTACTGCGCCTCTGCTCACGTATAATGCCAGGTTAGTGTGGTGGCACCAAACGTAGGCAGCAGAGAAATCTCAAAAAAAAACAAAAAACACCACACACACACACACACACACACAGTATGTAGATGATATGGGTTTCATGCAATCTTTGAATTAGCTTTCTGATTTGATCAACGTTAATTCAGGCACACAGAGCAACACCTTTTCGGGAAGACAACTGAAGCGAGGGAATGAATCTTTCCCTCTTTCCGAGACGGAAGAAATGCCTGAAGGAAGAAACAAGTTTGATGTCATATTGACCTGCGTAAATATTGACAGGTTTATCTTGGAAACAAAAAAGAGGCGTGAGATCAGCAGGGTGGCCGCAATCTGGAATGAGAAGTTACCACTCCAGAGTGATGTATTTATCATTCCTTCTTTTAGCTTGAACTCCAGAGCAATCGGCTACGGGGGGGCGGGCTGGTCTCAACATTTCTAGGACTCTGATTAGGGAAGGACAAACTCAAAAAAAAAAAAGCTTTTCAGCAGACGAGGAAGATTTGTCAAGGGATCAATTCCAACTAAAAGGTAGTGCCGTCAACAACTGATTTGTGATCTCCTTGACTTTCTGGCAAAACAGATGGTTGCAATTAGACCAGCCGTAGATTTATTTTCTCCCAAGAAATGTAAGAGAATTTACTGCAAGGAAGCAAGAAATACACTTCACGGGCAAAGACTGCAGAGAAGCATTGCCTGCCCGATTCCCACTGTCCTCCTTCCTTTTTCTGCTAGGGTTTGCTGCGACTTTCTTTCCTAGGACAAAAACCTCTCCCTGCCATACCTTGATCAGGTTGTGCCCTACCACGTAGGCGGCACCTTCGCGCCTCTCTCCGGGTGCGTGAAGCCCTGTGCCGTATCCGTGCCAAGCAATGAGATAAGGGTTGTGCATCGTAATCCAGTACTTCACCCGATCTCCAAAGGCTCGGAAGCAAAATGTGGCATAGTCGTTGAAGAGCTCGACGAGGGACTCGTTCTCCCAGCCTCCGTATCTTTCCTGCAACTCCCAGGGCAAGTCCCAGTGGTACAGAGTGACGACGGGCTGGATGCCTCTCTGGACGAGAGCATCCAGCAGACGGTTGTAGTAGCGGAGTCCTTTCTGATTGAGGGCTGTCACCATGCCGGTAGGGAAGAGCCTCGGCCAGGAAATGGAAAAGTGGTACGAAGACACCCTCAGAAAACTCAGCGCAGCTAAATCTTTGTCCAGAAACGCGTAGCTGTCGCTCCAGCCCTCCGTCCTGTAGGCATCTCTGGAGCTGGAATGGAGGAAGTGTTCCCAGATCGAGGCACCTTTTCCATCCCCCTGCTGACTCCCCTCCACCTGAAACGCACTGGTTCCCACTCCCCAGAGGAACTGTGGAGGGAAAGTGTCGTGCAGGAACAGCTGAGTTTCATTCACGGGACTTAAATGGGGGTCCTTATTCCAGACAGAAATTCCACTCCGGTGAAATCCGGAAACGGACCGCAGGAAAAAAAAAAGGCATAAACCCGCCGGACCCTTTGGATGCCAGCCAGCCATGGTAAACCTGTGGAGCAGGTGCTAAAAGTCACATTTCTTTTTTAGAGGCTGCCCAAAATTGATTCCTCGATGCTTGCTGCATTGCTTGTCTCCTTCGCCTCCCGATCCCTTGGAGTGTCTTATCAAAGCTTCGGTTAAAAAAAAAAAAAAATGATTCCAGAAGCCCTGTTAATAATTAGCTTGAACTGCAGGACTTAAGTTGTGAGAGGCAAGGCAATCTCTGTTTGCTTCTTCTCTCGCATCCCAATTTATAGCCGCTTCGGAGGCTGTGAATCAGAGTTTGTTGGCTGTCAGAAGATGCTAACTCTTGATTTGATTATATTTCAAGGGAAGAGAGAGTAATTGTGTTTGGGACACGACGATGGCCTCCAGTAAGGAATCAAATGCCACTTTTTAACCTACGCACAGTCAGAGAAGGGCAACTGCAAGGGCAAAAGCTGCAACGGATAACAACAACAACAAGAACGCACACAAAAAAACCCAATCCCCTCTTAAGCGCTCGAGGTTCATAATGTACCAGTTTTTGTCAGCAGCTGTTTGTATCTCTGGATGTTGGAAATGTTGGTGGCCTTGGCAACAATTACACAAAAAGCAGATGGGTTTGGGTATCCTCTGGATGCTGTAATTGAATGTATGCATGCGCTCCAAAACAAGCCAATGCTCATTTTTTTTTCCTCCCACCTGATCTTCAGATGAGGCAGAAAAATATATTCTTTTAAATCTGATATCGGACAAATCCTTTTCTCTGATTTGTACGTGATGTTATTGTTTTTCGGAATATATATTTATTTATTTGTCAAATGTATGAGAGCGCCAGTTTTTGTGTGGTGGCTAAAGGGCTGGCTTAAAAACCAGGATGCGAGTTCTATTCCTGCCTTAGCCACGAAAAACAGTTGGGTGTCTTCGGGCCAGTCACTTACTCTTAGCCTGACCCACCTCACTGGGTGGTTGTTATGGAGAAAATAGGAGAGGAAGGAGTATTGGGTGCATTCATCCCCCTGAGTTACTTATAAAGTAATAAAAGCGGGATTAAAAATCTAATATAAGCTCTCTTTTCCTCCCCACACCCCCCAAACCATCCAAGGATTGAATAGTGAACTTTCCAAATGGAAGCGTAAATCAAGTTTTCTGCTTTATCAGGGTCAGCTCCGAATCAACATTAAAGTCCTTATCTCCTTCTCTCTTTTGAATAAAGAGGAACTGAATCTGTGCCAGTTCCTGTTTCATGTTGCAAATGAGATTAATGAATACCTTTTATAAATATGAACTGGGACCATCTTGAATGGCAACTGGGTCTCGCCATGCTGGGGTTCAACATAGCGCAAAGTCACCAAGTGTGTGTGTGTGTTGGTGTGAGAGACAGCTATGCATAGTGATACAGGCAGTTGTCGACTTACAGCCATTCGTTTAGTCACGGTTCAAGGTCACAACGGCATTGAAAAAAGTGAGTTACGACCGTTTTCTCACTTACCGACCGTTGCAGCCTCCCCATGGTCACATGTTCACAATTCAGACGCTTGGTGACCGACTCGTATTTATGATGGTCACCGTATCCCAAGGTCACGTGATCGCCTTCATCGGCTTTCTGATACGCAAAGTCAATGGGGAAGCCAGATTCACTTAACAACCGTGTTACTAAATTAACAACTGTGACAAGATAGGTCATAAATTGGGGCAAAACTCATTTAACATGCCTCGCTTAGCAATGCAAATCCTGGGCTCAATTGTAGTCATAAGTCGAGGACTACCGGTAACAGCTTTTAGGATCGCCACATGACCACGGAGAATATATATATATATATATATATATAAAAAGGTAAAGGTTCCCTCGCACATGCGTGCTAGTCGTCTCCGACTCTAGGGGCCGGTGCTCATCTCCGTTTCAAAGCCGAAGAGCCAGCGCTTGTCCGAGGACGTCTCCGTGGTCATGTGGCCGGCATGACTAGACGCCAAAGGCGCACGGAACGCTGTTCCCTTCCCACCGGAGCGGTCCCTATTTTTCTACTTGCATTTTTACGTGCTTTCGAACTGCTAGGTTGGCAGAAGCTGGGACGAGTAACAGCTGCTCGCTCTGCTACGCGGCGCTCGGGATTCGACCCGCCAAATTGCCAACCTTCTGATCGACAAGCTCAGCATCTTAACCCATATATATATGTGTGTGTGTGTGTGTGTGTGTGTGTGTGTGTGTGTGTGTGTGTATGTGTGTGTGTATATATATATATATATATATAAACAAAAAGGGAGACTGATATTAATTTAATTCTGTTAGCAAAACCAATTTACACAAATATGAGCTGTCACCAGTGTGACTACTGCCTGTCAATGGCCTTCGGTTAGGCTGAAACAGGAAATAAAGATTTGTCCCATGTTTGGGGCCTAGCAAGGTAATCTGAAAATAGTTAATAAGCATTTGACATATATGTATATGTATATGTATGTGTACATATATACATACACACACACACACACACACACACACACACACAAAACTTATCAATATCCTGATTTAGACACAGCCACGCCATTTTGGCTGCAATACCTCAGCCGGACGCTAGAGGGCAGCGCCACAGCCCAACGTCGTGGCCCTCTAACGGTCACCCGGAAGAACGGCAGCCCTTTTTTTTTTTTTTTCCCCTTTCCCCATTCCCATCCATCCTTTCATCCATCCTGGCCCGCCCGCTTTCTTCAACGGACGAGAGTCGAGCCGGAGCGGCGCGAAGCGGTAGGGAGCCTCACTTTTACCTCAACCGGTGGGTTGCAGGCCGAGAACCGAGGCCTACTTCGCGCGCGCCCACGCCGCGACGTCATCCGCGCGCATGCGCCGAGCCGTTGGCGCCAAGATGGCCGCCGCGCCGCCGCCTCGGGAAGCGTCGTGAAAGGAAGCGGTGGCGGCGGTCGGGCAGCCGGTCGGGCCGGAGCATGGTGAGAGCGGCCGTGGCTGGCTTGCTCGCGCGGGCCTGGCCCTCGGGACCCGCCAGGGCGGTCTCGGCAGCCAGGGCTGGCCGGCTTAAAGAGGGGAGGGGGCTGGCATGGGCTGTAATCTTTAACGGAGCTCTTGCTTTCCTCTCCTCCTCCTCTCCCCCGCTTCTTTTTTTTTAATATTCCGCTGAAATTTTCATTTTACTCAGCCTCAGGCTCGGTCCGGGAGAGATTTGGGTTTCCGTCTTAGCAGGAATCCAAAGCCAGGTGGAAAGAAAGTCAAGCTAACTTTCCTAATACTCATCAATATATTGACTTCTATGTATTGAGTAAGGGGTGTGGGGTGGGCTAGAAGATCTCTAGGGTCCCTTCCAGCTCGCTTTAATCTGTATTGTCCCGCTTTTGTGGCTTTGTATAAGACACTTCCTGGCTGGGGAATTCTGGGAGTTGGAATAGAATAGAATAAGAGCTGGAAGGGACCTTGGAGGTCTTCTAGTCCAGCCCCCTGCTCAAGCAGGAGAACCTATACCGTTTCAGACAAGTTGAACATCCTACATTAATTTTAGGACACAGAAATTCCCAGAATTCTGGGAGTTGTTCAATACAGGTAAGTCCTCAACTTGTGACAACAATTGAGCCCAAAACTTCTGTGGTCAAATGAGACATGCGTTAAGTGAATTTTGCCCCATTTTGCGACCTTTCACAGTTGATAAGTGAATCACTGCAGTTGTTAAGTTAGTAATCTGGGTGTTAAGTGGATCCGGCTTCCCCATTGGCTTTGCTTGTCAGAAGGTTGCAAAAGGGAATCACGTGACCTTGGGACACAGCAATGGTCATAAGTATGAACCAGTTGCCAAGAATCTGAATTCTGATCATTTGACCAGTGGGATGCTACAAAGGTCATAGGTGTGAAAAATTGTCCTAAATCGCTTTTTTCCAGCGCCATTGTAACTTTGGTCACTAAGTGAACTGTTGTAAGTTGAGGACTACCTGTATCCTGCATTAATTTTAGCACACAGAAACTTGTGTGTGTGTGTGTGTGTCTGTCCCATTCTTATTTATAAGGAAGCTGTGTATCAGCGCTGTTTTCTCTGTGCCTTACTTTAGAGATACTGGTCAGCTAAAATTGCACAAACGCAGAGATGCCAAATATTCCTGACTCCAAATCAGAGCTTGTTGGAATTTCTTGGGTGGCCAATTTCAACAATTTGGCTTTATTTAATGGCTGCACATTGGAAGTATTTGTCAGTATGAAGAGCTAAATTTTGCCTACACCTCTCTTTTATGTGCTTTGCTTCTATAGCAATTTGTAAGGAATTACTCGCTGTCTCCATTGTCCTGTTTAATTCTACAAAACTGTTTAGGATGAGAGCGCTTTGTCCTCAACAGTCTTGTCTTTTTCTTCAGTTGATACTTTTTTAAAAAAAAGGGATTAAAAAGACATCCTCCTTACGTAGAATGGAGTGGAAACGGTCACAAATGCCTTTCAATTTAAAATGAGCACAGATTTATGTTTAGAAGTGGCCTGTTTGTTGCTGTTTAGATTTTATCATGAGCAACGCTGCAAACCTAGCTTGTCAAGTATTCTGCTTCCTGTTTTTCTCTAGTTATTTTGTCTGAGCATCTCCTCTGGGTTCAGAAGGATATAGGTCAAGGATACAGACTGTTATCCGTGCTGATAGATTAAACCTTCAATTGCATGCATTTTTAGCAGCAAGTTCTTGTGAACCCAGTAGGAATGACATTTCTTGGTAAACATGGCTGTTAATATGTTTGCAGATACAATCACTGTATACTCTTATTAAATTTAGATAGTGGTTTCACAGTCTGTTAGGAAGCTAGCAACCTTCAAGACAGGCTGATAGTTGAAATTTTTAGATTTTTGTGATATTTTGACATTCTGAAATCTCAATTCGATATGTTTTGTGCAATTGTAAGTAATTAGGTGAGAAAGGATGGCTCATGATGTCAAGAAACTGAGCACAGGATCAGGCTTGTGGTTTTGCTGTGTTAAAAGTGGCAATTTTATGTAGCACATAACACAAAGCATTATTGTGCCTCCTTTGCATCTGGAAAAAGAGAAAGCTGAAACATAATGTACATTTTTATCCATCTTTTTAAATGATCAACCATGTAGGAAAGTGGATATTTTCTCATTGCTTTGGAATAATTGTAATTCATCTGATACCTATTTCAGTTTCCACTATTTTATTTTATTTTTCCTATTGAGTAATATTTGGAAATGGCTTCTCTTACCAACATTTAGCTTTTCTCTCTCTATTTCTGAATATGGAGGTATGCCAAAGAAGGTACTTTTTCAGTGTACAGCTCTTTAATCTTGTCTTTTGCTCTCTGGTAAAATTGGGAGAAAACATTTTAGTTTCTAAGGTGGGAAGAGAAAGACATACAAGAGTTTCTTTTTTCTTGCACCATTATTTTTTAACTTTGCTTTCTAAAAAGAATGCATGCTTGCTGTACTTGTGTATATATAAAAAAAAGAAACTGCAAAGTATTTATCAAACTTTGACAGTTCCATCCAGGGCTAAATGACCATCAGCATAAGATACAAAATGTATAATTGGTTATGAGAAGGCATTTAAATCTCTTTGTAGATAATATAAACTAGCACCTAAGGTAAATAAATGTGACCTGATTTTTTGATTATCAGCTCAAAAGCATGTAGTTACCATAAAATGCAGTGGAAAGCTAGGCACTTTAACTGAGTGGCAGTAAATGCATAAATCATATTTAAGCCCTTTAATATGTACATATTGATTTGGAAGTATTAGAATTATTACTCTGCTTTTGAAGTAGAATTATAATTAAGGAGAGTTTGTTGGCCTTTTTGTCATAGCATTCACAGTTTGCAGGAGCCCTGGAGAATAAATATCAACCGATTATACTTTAATATGTTATAGGTTACACCTCTGGAAATGCATATATTTGTGTTTCCATTCCATTGTTTCCATGTCCAGAAAATTTTCACGAGGAGATAATATGTCCTGCTAATTATTTGCTTTCTGTGTGAATGAATGAGTCTATCTTTAGACATATGGACTGTTTTACTGTTTGATTAACTGCTTGTGTGTATGATCCAGTCCTAATTTTGTTGAATCCAATGGAATAATCCTCAGCAAGCAAATTTTATTGGTAATAAATAAGTTTCAGTATTTTTTGTTATTGATTTTACTTATCAAAATGCTGAAATATAAAAGAAAAGATACTGAATAATTATTATTCATGGGGGGGAAAAGTTCCCAAAATATGTGATGGTAATTAAATACCCTAAACCTAAACATAAAATGGCCTTTCTAATTAACAGAAAAAAGATCTATACAATAATTATTAATACTTTTACAGAATCAGTTAAGCTTACTAAATCTGGATTGTATGGCAATGTTTTATGCTATCTTGGTTTTTTTTTTAGAACAAAAGCCTTTTCAGAAATAGATAACACTCATGTCAAGGTTTTGTTGCTTAAAATCAAATATTGTTTATCTTTCCATAGATTTATCTGCTTTGCTGTGCTCCAGGTTTGATTGATTGATAGATAGATAGATAGATAGATAGATAGATAGATAGATAGATAGATAGATAGATAGATTTTAGAGACATAATTCATTTTAGAGGTTATTCAGTGTAATATTTCTGTTTAAATTATTTTAACACAGGTGTTCATTTGAACCAAAAGCAAAGACATAGAGGAATAAGACTAAAAAGTGCTTTTTTTTCCCCTTCAAAAGGCAACTGGACCGTTTTTTACTTGAGGAAGAAAAACAAAATGTTTTGCTTCTCATCCAAGAAGCTCCATCAGTGGTGATGTCAGAGAGGGGGAAGAAAGGATAGGTACTGACATATTGGGGGCCAATCTCTACTTGGAAGAAGTAGAAACCAAAGCCCCAAAGTTTTTCCCGGGATTTCCACTCGCTCATTAGTATAAGTCTGTGGGTATGTGTTTTCATCTTGGGTCAAGATGAAAACACAGGAAGTGGAAGCCTTCACCAGACACATCAATTCTGTGGAGAGAGGAATAGAAGAGAAGAGAGAATTAGAAGAAATGGAGAATAGAGTAGAGTAGAAGAATAGAATAGAGAATAGAATAGAATAGAATACGGGAATGGAATGGCATAGAATAGAAATAGAATAGATGTTGGAATATAGAATAGAATAGATATTGGAATATAGAATAGAATAGATATTGGAAT
>JAKJMR010001141.1:355223-366390 GCA_024449315.1 Daboia siamensis
ATAGAATAGATATTGGAATATAGAATAGAATAGATATTGGAATATAGCATAGAATAGATATTGGAATATAGAATAGAATAGAATATGGGAATGGAATGGCATAGAATAGGAATAGAATAAATATTGAAATATAAAATAGAATAATGGAATGGAATGGCATAAAATAGAAATGGAATAGAATAGAATAGATATTGGAATATAGAATAGATATTGGAATATGGAATAGAATAGAATAGGTAATGGAATATAGAATAGAATAAATAATGGGATATAGAATAGAATTAGATATTGGAAAATAGAATAGAATAGAATAATTAGATTATAAGAAATCTTATCTTTCTTTTTTAAACATTTCTGGAGAGGTCCAATACACCTGAAGTTTGTTTTTGATGAACTCATTCAGAAATCATAGGAAGTGCATTTTCACATTTTTTAAAAAACATATGGACCCATTGACTTTCCAGAATTCAACATTATTTTAATTCTTCCTTCTACAAATCAAGTATGCCTGATGGTAAATTTAATTTCACTTTGTAATACTTCATAAAATTGCATCCTTGGATTTAGTTAAAGTGTAGGATAGAATTGCAAGTGTCACACAGGCTCTACAGCATCTAAGCCATCCTGCTTAGTTAATACATGCTTTAGTTATATATTAATTTTTTTCAAGCTAATGTAAGTCGAACGCAAAAGTAATCTCTTTTTAAAATCTGTACGTTTAATCTACTAATTTCTTAGGCATTCTAGGCATTCCAATGGAAAATCTTTCCTGCTATTTTCAAATTTCAATTATAAAAAAGTATCAACTTATGTGGACCTAAGGTCAAAAGTATAATTGTTTAGCAATTAATTACTAAGTGCGGCTAAGAGTTTTCAAAGCAAGTTACAGTGATTCCTGATTTAACACATTTGGCTTTTTAAAAATTGCCAAGATTTCAGAGGTGTTATATAGTTGCTCTACAAAAAGGTCCAAACGAGGGAGAAATCATATCTTACTCCCAAAAAATGTAAGTATCAAAATAAAACCTCAACAATAATGGTTGAAAATCTGATAGGTTAAAGCCATCCTCAATAGATAAACACAATTTAGCCAGAGATACTCTGTAAGGTCTTGTAACTTGCTGTTTTTTTTTTTTTTTTTTTAAAAAAACTCGTTAAATTCTACTTAACATGTACATTCACCTTGATCCGAAACTTGTTTTAATAACAACCTTATTCCAAGACTTGTTGGAGGTTTAACCATCAAATTATATCTGTTGAAATTGCACCTATACATTTGAACATAAATTGGCTTTCATAGTGTTTTTTCCCCGGATAATTTATTTAGCAAAGGGCTAAAAAAAAAATGATACCACTCTAATGGCAGAAAGTGAAGAGGAACTAAAGAGCCTCTTGTTGCGAGTGAAGAAGGAGAGTGCGAAACTTGGGTTGAAACTAAACATTAAGCAAACCAAGATCATGGCATCTGGCCCTCTCCATTCCTGGCAAATCGATGAGGAAGAAATGGAGGTAGTGACAGATTTTATTTTCCTGGGCTCCAAGATCACCGCAGTTGGGGACTGTAGCCAAGAAATTAAAAGACGCTTGCTCTTGGGGAGGAAAGCCATGGCAAATCTAGACAGCACACTAAAAAGCAGAGACATCACCCTGTCAACAAAAGTGCGTATAGTCAAGGCTATGGTCTTCCCTGTTGCAATGTATGGCAGTGAAAGCTGGACCATAAGAAAGGCTGAGCGCCAAAGAATGGAGGCCTTTGAGCTCTGGTGCTGGAGAAGACTCCTGCGAGTCCCTTGGACTGCAAGGCGATCAAATCGGTCAGTCCTAGAGGAGATCAACCCTGACTGCTCTTTAGAAGGCCAGATCCTGAAGCTAAAACTCAAATCCTTTGGCCACCTAATGAGAAGGAAGGACTCACTGGAGAAGAGCGTAATGCTGGGAAAGATTGAGGGCAAGAGAAGAAGGGGACGACAGAGAAGGAAGTGGCTGGATGGAATCACTGAAGTAGGAGGCGTGAGCTTAAATGGACTCCAGAAGATGGTAGAGGACAGGAACGCCTGGAGGAACGTTGTCCATAGGGTCGCGATGGGTCGGACACGACTTCGCAGCTAACGACAACAACAACAACAACAAAAAGATCCTAAGTCCTGATTAAATTACAGTCCATATTTCTTAAGAGATTCGGGATTTACCGTGTATAGCTGAGCTTAAAGACTTGTTTAAATTTGCTAGCAAATTGTAGTCTTCTCAGTAACGTCGAAGTTAAAATTGAGTCTAGTACTTAAAACGGCAGACTTTTATGCTTCGTGATAGGAATTGTTTGCCATGTGTACGTCCTGAAGTTTTGCAGAAGAAAAGATCCATCCGCTTTGTGGATTCTTTTACCAGGATATCCGTAAATTCTTTGGAGTGGTAAACCCAGGAAAGAAGCCTGACTGCGGCATTGGGAGAAAGGAAAAGTCCCAGAAGAAAGAGAGGAACGCAGGGGTAACGTCGACGCTGAAGGAAAGCAAGGTGAGTATCATCCTATTTCGTTGAAAATATTTCCAGAGTTCGGTGACGGCTTTGTGATCTTTTTGCAGCAACGCCTTTTCCTGGAGTGTTTTTAATTTGCCAGGCCTTCTCCTGAGGATTGGCTGAATCATTTTATACTTAAAAACTTAAAACCCTTAAAAACTATATTTTGGGTTGCTTTTTGCTTGTTCTAAGCCACCCTACGTCTTCCCGTGAGATCGGCAGCTGCATAAATCAAAGAAACGGTTTGTGGGTTAGCGGAGGATCAATCAGTCCATCAGAATAGAACCGGAAGGGACCTTGGAGGTCTTCTAGTCTAAACCCCCACCCCACCCCCCCCCAAGCAGAAGACCATTCCAGACAAATGGCTGTCCGTTCTTTTCTGGAACGCCTCCAGTGATACAGTCTGCAAAGTCAGCAACGAAGTCTGCCGAGCAGGAGAGCAAGCCGCCAGACCCAAGAGCTGTGCCGACGCCGAGGGGCTGGGACGAGACGCCTCCCCTCCCCCGGACTGAGAGGAAAGTGGACCTGATCCAGCCAGGGCTAGAGCCTCCGGTGAAGCAAGCTTGCATCCCACATCCAGGGAGGACCCGGTCACGGCACCTCCACCCCACATTTGGGTGCAGGTCTTGGCGGGGAAATGGGCTGAGAAACCTCAGGCCCCAGCATGTGTCCCTCGCACACATTTGCCGGGGGGGGGGGGACACAGGACGGCACAGTAGGCACGGGAATTGGGGTGTGTCCACTTGGTGCTTCAGGAGGATTTCAAGAATTTTAAGGATTATTTCTTCTTATCAACAGTTAGTTTAGGCCAGGGATAGGCAACCTTGGCCCTTTTATGACTCGTGGACTTCAAGTCCCAGAATTCCTGAGCCAGCATGGGGGAACTGTGGCGCCCTCATGACTCGTGGACTTCAACTCCCAGAATTCCTGAGCCAGCCCTGCTAAGGGGAAAGGGAGAGGTTTCCAAGCCGAGCCATGCCAGCTCAGGAATTCTGGGATTTGAAAGTCCACGAGTCATGAAGGGGCAAAGGTTGCCTACCCCTGCCCTATACACTAAACCAGGGGTCTTCAAACTTGGCCTTTTTATGACTTGTGGACTTCCAACTCCCAGAATTCCTGAGCCAGCATGGGGGGAACTATGGCTCCTTTATGACTGGTGGACTTCAACTCCCAGAATTCCTGAGCCAGCCACTCTGAGGGGAGAGGGAGAGGTTTCCAAGCTGAGCCATGCTGGCTCAGGAATTCTGGGAGTTGAAGTCCACGAGTCATAAAAGAGCCATGGTTGCCCACCCCTGCTTTAAACTAATAAAGTCTACATTAATTAACATTAATTATGCTTTCATATGTTCCTCTAACTCAGGGGTCTTCAAGCTTGGCCCTTTTATGACTCGTGGACTTCAACTCCCAGAATCCCTGAGCCAGCCACGCTGAGGGGAAAGGGGGAGGTTTCCAAGCTGAGCCATGCCGGCTCAGGAATTCTGGGAGTTGAAGTCCACAAGTCATAAAAGAGCCGAGGTTGCCTACCCCTAGCTTAGGGTGATGCAAATGGATTCTCCTACAAGGTAAGTTGACGGATTCATGCAGTGTTCCGCAAACGAGTTAATATTGACAGAATTGTTCCGACGAATTAACGAGCCCTTTCACTTTAGGTAAAAAGCTCGTGTCACGAAGATGATCCCAAGCCAAAACAGGTGAACAAGAAAAAGAGGATCATCTACGATTCAGGTAAGCCTTATGACTAATGTCCCAGGTTCATTTTACGTCTCCGCAGTGATTTCTGTTTGCTGAGGTTTTTCCGGAGAGACAGCTGGAAAATCTCCCTAGGATTTCTTCCCCTCCCAGTAATTTTCACTCCTAGATTACAGAAGATGTGTATCCAGAATTAAGGCATCCCTGGATTTACAGTGAAGTTACTGGTTTCCCATGAAATTAATTGGACAAAAGACTTCTCTTTAAAGCCTTCTACCATGCAGTGCCTTTCAGCCGGTTTGAGCTACAGCTTCCACTAGTGTCAGCCCTCGTGGCCAGAAACGATGGAAAATACTGTAAAAAAAAATATATACCTGGAAGTTATCAGGTTCCGACATAACCTTAGTATCACTGCTTCATTACAGTAGTGGCCAAAATTGTGGAAACCCTTTGGGAAAAGTGTACATTTGTGGTTTGATGGCTAATAACGCCACTTTTTTTGGGGGGGGGGGGGGAGTAGTACCATAAAATTGTGTATCAATGGAAAGATAATTTAATCAGGAATGCAATGCAACAAAGTTTGTTCCATTACCTGTACTGTATTCTATGAAAAGCGATAGCCAAATAACCAGAAAAAGGAAGCGCGACATGCTTAGGTTGATGTCGGGTAGCTTTCCTTCGTCCGATTGTAGCCAATGAGCATGAGCGTTTAGAGAGCCAATCTGGTGTCCTCTTGTTTTGGCCATGAGCCAATCAGATCGCAGCAGGATCCAGTGACGGATGTCATTTATGGAAGCTGAGAGGAAGGACATTTGTCAGTGTGTTACGTGATCGCTGTCAGATTGGTTGGGGTTTTTTGTGTGTGTTCTTCCATTTAGTGAGCTTGTAAAAACGTAATAAAATTAAAGTAATAGTTCAAAGAGTTGACTGGCTACCCAGAAAGCGATGTAAACTAGTATTATTAAGTGAACGAGGAGGCTACAGTTACAAAGAAATGAGAAGAAAAATGGGTGGAAATTTAACCCAAAGGGGGCCATTTCTACTGTACGCTTTTCCCAAAAGGTTTCCACAATTTTGGCCACTACTGTATGTTGGACTTGTTCCCGTTCAGTTCACTGTCATCCGTTCAACTGGCAAATGTGATCCAAGGACTCTGATTTTTTTTTTTGTTGTTGTTTTAATCTCTTGTACTTCCAGTGATTCTGAGGTTTGATTCAGGGACCTCCTCTGAACTAAATCATAAATTATCCCTAAGATCTTGTCCATCTGTGTGATCTACACACTCTTAATATGCAAGCCAGCTCCCATAGCTCTTCGCTGCAGAGGAGGGAGGATTATGGATATTGACATCCAAAATATTTAGAAAGCAACAGGACGCCCGTCCCTCCTTTTCTGTGCCCCATAATACAGCACTAGAAAATTCCATAAAAGGGGCAGATTAGGGGGAAAAAAGCAATTCTGCAGTCATAGTGTAGAAACATTGGAACATTTTAAACATCTTTAGATACGTATCAAGTGAAGAGGCTTAGGGTATTCGGTATTTCTGTTTGGATCCCTGGGAATATATCGGCACTCATTAAAGGCATTGGAACCTTAAAAACATTGAATGAATGAATGAATTAATAGAATAGAATAGAATAGAATAGAATATGGAATAAGAATATGGAATAAGAATATAGAATATAGAATGGAATGGAATAGAATAGAATAGAATATGGAATGGAATAAGAATAGAATAGAATAGAATATGGAGTGGAATAAGAATAGAATAGAATATGAAGGAATGGAATGGAATAGAATAGAATGTGGAATGGAATAAGAATAGAATAAAATAGAGAATAGAGTTGAATAGGAGAAAGAATAGAATAATAGAATAGAACAGACATGTCAAACACAAGGCCCGGGGGCCGGATGCGGCCCGCAAAGCCATCCTGGAAACAGTGAGGGAACGGCCCCCACTGCCTTGGCCCTGGCCAGAGACCCTCCTTCTGCCAGAGACCCCCAGATCTGTCCCACTCCTGCCCAGGCCCCCATAGGCACCCTTGATGCGAACGATGTAGAGCTGGCCACGCCCACCCAGTAAGCCGTACGCACTCTAGCCACGCCCACCCAGTAGGCCACGCCCACGCAGGGCATACCCACCTGGCCCCCTGAAGGCAACTGCAATGCTGATGCGGCCCTCAATGAAATTGAGTTTGACACCCCTGGAATAGAATATGGAATGGAAATAGAATAGAATGGAATATGGAATGGAATAAGAATATAGAATAGAATAGAATATGGAATGGAATAAGAATAGAATAGAGAATAGAGTTGAATAGGAGAAAGAATAGAATAAGGATAGAATAGAATATGGAATGGAAATAGAATAGAATTAGAATAGAATATGGAATGGGAATAGAATTAGAATATAATACAGAATACAAAATAGAATAGAATAGATTGTAGAATAGAATAGAATATGGAATGGAATAAGAATAGAATAGAATATGGAATAGAATAGAATAGAATAGAGCTGGAAGGGACCTTGGAGGTCTTCTAGTCCAGCCCCCTGCTCAGGCAGGAGAACCTATATCATCTCAGACAGGTGAATGTCCAGTCTCTTCTATGGTGCTTCTATTACCATAAGGCTTCTCTGCAGACAAGAATTTTAACCTAGCCGAGGCTGTAGTCACTTGCACAGTTTTTGAAAATTCCCGCAGGGCCCCCTCCCCAATCTGCTTGCAAAAATCAATTTTAAAAACTCCTTAACAAAATTGATTTTCAGTTTTTTTTTTTTTTTTTTAAATTCCATTTGCCTAGTCGTAATTAGTTTGAAGGGACCCGGTGGCTCAGTGGGTTAGGACGCTGAGCTTGTCGATCAGAAGGTCGGCAGTTTGGCGGGTCGAATCCCGAGTGCCGCGTAACAGAGCGAGCGCCTGTTACTCGTCCCAGCTTCTGCCCACCTAGCAGTTCGAAAGCACGTAAAAATGCAAGTAGAAAAATAGGGACCACTCCGGTGGGAAGGTAACAGCGTTCCGTGCGCCTTTGGCGTCTAGTCATGCCGGCCACATGACCACGGAGACGTCCTCGGAGAAGCGCTGGCTCTTCGGCTTTGAAACGGAGATAAGCACCGGCCCCTAGAGTTAGAAACGACTAGCACGCACGTGTGGGGGAACCTTTACCTTTACCTTTAATTAGTTTGAAGGTTATTAAGACCTCTAATCGAGGCTAGGCAAGGAATTTCTGGGAATTCAAGTCCAGATATCTTAAATTTGCCAGGGTTGAGAAAGACGGATTTAAATCTAAAGTGACCCCGTAAGGGTCTCTCTCGGGGTGTTATTTTATTTGTGGATGGATACATAAAAAAAAAAAGTAATGCTGTTTAAATCAGATTCTGAAGAGGAGGTACCATTAATAAAGAAATCTAAGCCGCCAGAGAGAACGTTGTCTTCAAAACCTGCCAAGCTGCTAAAGAAGGACGCCGTGGTTTACGTTTCAGAAACAGGTAATCCACCGTAAGATTATACTAACGGGTCAGGTTTATGTTCCACAGGAAATATATTTTTTGGGTTTGTTTAAATTGAAGTCATGTTGTAAAACGATGCTTGGGGAGACTTATCTGGTATAAACGTTGTGCAGAAAACGGATTTACGCTTGATGAACGTGTGGCCCTAACTTGGCTTTTTAATTACCTTCCTTGCGTGCAACTGTCGAACTTGGAATTGTGTTGGTTTGTTGTTTTTTTTAACTTCTGAAAGCAAATGCATCCTTGAAAAAAACAACAACAACTCACTCTCCTGAAAACAGCCATTAGTTTGAAATCATCTGATACCATTGACTCAGCCTTCCATCCTTCCGAGGTAGGTAAAATGAGGACCCAGATTGTTGGGGGCAATAAGCTGACTTTGTAATAATGCCGCTTGGGGTGTGCGTGTGAAAGCCCTAACAAGCAGGCATATACATAGAATGAAGGCTACTGCTAAGCTTGTAAGCCGCCCTGAGTCTTCGGAGAAGGGCGGGATATAAATGGAATTAAAATAAAAATAAATAAAATTAGTACTTTACTCTTTGCTTACCAACCCGTTCGTCCAGGGACCATATTTGAAATTAGAATAGCGCTGAAAAGGAAACTTTGAAGTTGCGGCCGTCATAGCAATCCACAAAAACCACACGATTGCAAACCGGGCAGTGCAGTGTGGATTTGGCGGTGATTGCAGTGTTCTGCGGTCACGTCTGGTGAAGCCAGCGAAAACCTTGCAGGTCACAAATCATTTGACATCGCGTTTAATGACCGTCGGCGATCTGCTTAACACTCACAGCCGGAACCCTGAGAAGTCCTTGTGGTTAAGAGTCATTTCGTTCTTACAGCCGTGTCACTTAGTGACATAGCTGCCCGTCCCAGATTCCGGTTGGTAAACGAAGACTTACCTGTACTTAAAAAAGTGTTTCTCTTATCTCCTCACGTTCAGATATTTTCTGTAATTCTGTACGTTTTGTGGGAATGCACTTGCTTGTTAGTGGGTTGCGTTGGTGGAGCAGTGGGCTAAGGCCTCCTTAAGCAACACCAGCTGCCTGCAATCAGTGCAGGTTCGAGTCCCACCAGGCTCAAGGTTGACTCAGCCTTCCATCCTTCCGAGGGAGGTAAAATGAGGACCCAGATTGTTGGGGGCAATAAGCTGACTTTGTAATAATGCCGCTTGGTGTGTGTGTGAAAGCCCTAACAAGCAGGCATATACATAGAATGAAGGCTATTGCTAAGCTTGTAAGCCGCCCTGAGTCTTCGGAGAAGGGCGGGATATAAATGGAATTTAAAAAAAATTTAAAAAAATTCAGTTTGACTGCCTAAAGAGCCTACATTAACTCTTGGAAATATTAATGAAAGAGTGAAAGCTAGATTATCTAGGAAAGGCGATCTCAGATCAGTCAAAGATCTTTCTGGTGTGAAAGTTACTTATAAAGTCAAAGAAGAAATGAGTCGATACCTTGGCTATAGCATATTTTGCATATTATAAAATACAAGAATATTAAAATGTAGGTGTCAGTTTATTTTCATCCTGTCTCTGAATCACTGCAGGTTTGGGAATAAGTCCCACTTAACTAGGATTAGTTATTGAGTACACATTAGGTAAGGTAAAGGTAAAGGTAAAGGTTCCCCCACACACGCGTGCTAGTCGTTTCCGACTCTAGGGGCCGGTGCTCATCTCCGTTTCAAAGCCAAAGAGCCAGCGCTTGTCCGAGGATGTCTCCGTGGTCATGTGGCAGGCATGACTAGACGCCAAAGGCGCACGGAACGCTGTTACCTTCCCACCGGAGTGGTCCCTATTTTTCTACTTGCATTTTTACCTGCTTTCGAACTGCTAGGTTGGTTGGCAGAAGCTGGGATGCTTCACTCTGCTACGTGGCACTTGGGATAAACCCACTGAGCCACCGCGTCCCTTTATATATATATATATATATATATATATAGATATATAGATAGATAGATAGATAGATAGATAGATAGATAGATAGATAGATATAGATATAGATGTCACACACAGAGGCAGTCACATGATTGCAATTTGCAATCTGAATTTCTGGACGTTATAGTTTGTTGCTGGGTTGTAGCGGAGTCTTGATATTTCAACTCCCATTCCTTAGCGACTTGTTCTGGATGGGTTTGGACATTCCTGGAGAATGTGGTCTGGCGTCTTGCCCACGTGGGCTTCTTTAGTTCTACTAGAACAGGGGTCTTCAAACTCGGCCCTTTTACGACTTTGTGGACTTGCAACTCCCAGAATTCCTCAGCCAGGCGCGCTGGCTGTGGAATTCTGGGAGTTGAAGATTGAAGACCCCCTGTACTGGAAGGATTTGTAGACAAGTTGTTAAGATCATCCTCTCCGGCGGGGAAGGATCTTAGCTCGTCTCCCCACGCACCCTTTTTTGTGCCTTCCCAAGAGGGCGTGGGGAATTCTGCAGCAAGCTTGCAGGCAACTCTGTTGTGTGTATCCTTGCTGGTTATGAAATTCGTGAGGGCAAAGGTGCGGGATGAGATTGCCTCCTTGTAAATCTCTGCAAACTTCTCGTGCCTTCTCTGGAATCGTCTTTGCAACCCTTTGCATTCCAAGATAAAGGGTGTCCCAACCTCTTGGCCCGAAGACACCGAAGGACATACTGTTCCCGGGGAATTTCAGTCTTAAATGATGATCAAAGGGCCACCTATCTCAGGTAGATAAGGACAGAAAGTTACAGGTACATTGTTTTTTTTTTTTAATCAGCTTTTATTATTTCTTTTGTCTTCACTGTAAACAACCTTGAGCTCTTGGAAGTGGCTTTCTGCATCTGTGCAAAAACTTTGGTCGAGGTCAGCGGTGAAGTAAAGGAATATTTTTCTCTAGTGATAAGAATAAATCCCCTGTCAGTTAACAGCTTAATTTGACCCGCAGGCCAATTGTCTTGTCTGATTTTATGTCTGTTGGTTCTCGGCCATGTTTTGGGAAAAAAAAATAATAATACCAACTTTATTTTTCAACTGTCTGCCCTGCCACAAGTCAGGTGGTCCTCAGCTTAGGACCGCAATTGAGCCCAAAATTGATGTCGCTGAGTGTGACATTTGTTAAGTGAGTTTTGCCCCATTTGACAACCTTTCTTGCCGCGGTTAAATGAATCACTGCAGTTGTTCAAGTTAAGTGAATCTGGCTTCCTCATTAATTTTCCTTGTAAGAAGTTCCTAAAAGGGGTTCACATGACTCTGGCACACTACAACAGTCATAAATATGAACCCAATTACCAAGCATCTGAATTGTGATCATGTGACCACGTGCTATGGTCATAAGTGCGAAAAATGGTCCTAAGTCGCTTTTTTTCAGTGCCAGTTCAGCTTTGAATGGCCCCTGAACAAACTGTTGTAGAATGATGATGATAATAATAGGAAAAAGAAGGAGGAGGAGGAGAAGGAAGAAGAAGAAGAAGAAGAAGAAGAAGAAGAAGAAGAAGAAGAAGA
>JAKJMR010001141.1:374423-388557 GCA_024449315.1 Daboia siamensis
GATAGATAGATAGATAGATAGATAGATAGATAGATAGATAGATAGATATGAGAGAGAGAGATTAGATAGATATAGATGATAGATAGATAGAGATAGATAGATAGATAGATAGATAGATAGATAGATGGATGTAGATAGAGATTAGATAGATGCTAGATAGAGATAAGAGAGAGAGATAAATATAGAGATAGAGAGATTAGATAGAGATAGAAATAGAGAGATAGAGATTAGATATAGTAGAGAGAGAGAGAGAGACAGACAGACAGACAGACAGACAGATCTGCCATTCTCCGTGGAAAATCCAGAAGTTGCTTTCTCAAATGGGCGCAGTCCAGGATGTTTTTATTGGGCACAAGTTGACACCTTAAAAAGGGGGTGGAGCTATGTCCAGGATTGAGCCGTACGCAAAGTTTAAAAAAAGGGACCAAAGGTTTTAAGGTAGTAAAACTCTTTTACTGAACAAACATAGAAGCACTATGTGCAACACCAAAGGCACCTCTTTATTGATTAAGCTTTTGAGATCTCTGCTTCGAGTCAGTTTGGCTGGCACGAGTTCCGTTTTACTCTTGCCTCTAAACGATGGAGCCCAGTAGGATCATTGAGGAGACGGACGTTGTGGCTGGCCACGCGATTATTTTGCTGGCAAAGCCAGCGGATGTAAATGCATCCAAGGAAGACTCGGCTGTCAAGTGGGAGCCATAAAAGGTGGATGCCGAAGGGATATTAGATCCATGGGGATGAATGCATAATCACTGACACACGGGTCCACATAAAGACAGTAAATGCCCCAGTGTGATTCGGGAACTAGCGCGGGTGCGAGCACATCCGGTCTCTTGTGTGTAAGCCAGAGGTGTCCAACCTTGGCAGTTTTTAAGACTTGTGGACTTCATTTCCCCAGCCAGGATGGCTGGCTGTGGAATTCTGGGAACTGAAGCCCACAAGTCTCCACATTGCCCAGATGGGACACCCCGGGTGTAAAAACGCTTCATGGGAGTGGGATGGAAGTGTTGAATGTAGACTTTGAAAAGAGACTTTATCTCCAGCCTCTTAAAAGTTTACGGGGACCATGATTATTTCTTCATTAATGCAACCTCCTGTGCTGAGGTTGCCGCAAGCAGAATCGGACAATGTCACCTGTGCAGTGGGTTTTGTTTTTCTTTTGAAAGTCCATCAGTCCTGAGGACTCGGGGGAAAAGAAGCGGACAAATTACATGGCCTACCGAAGCTTCCTCAACCGGGAAGGTCCGAAGGCACTCGGCTCAAAAGAAATACCCCAAGTAAGTCTTTTAAAAAAAATTGAGGGGGGACAGCAGCTCGTCCTCTAATTGGCTGTTCTCAGAAGCCTCTTTGGCCCCTTCATGACTTGTGGACTTCAACTCCCAGAATTCCTGAGTCGGCACGGCCGGTTCAGGAATTCTGGGTATTGAAGTCCACAAGTCCTAAAAGAGCCAAGGTTGCCTACCCGTGCCCTAGGCTCGGCAGCTGGCTAGTGCCATGAGCCAAACGCTTCCAGTCGTCCCTTTTTTTTTCTTCTTTTTTTTTTCTTTTGCCTTTGGTATTTTTATTTATTTTTATTTATTTTTTATTTTTAGGGCGGTGAAAATTGCCTGGAAGGCATGACGTTTGTGATCACTGGAGTCTTGGAATCTATTGAACGCGACGAGGCCAAGTCTCTGATTGAGCGCTACGGGGGCAAAGTCACTGGCAACATCAGCAAGAAGACCAGTTACCTTGTGAAAGGCCGAGACTGTGGCATGTCCAAGTGTGAAAAGGTAAGCAATGGTGAAAGCAAAAGCGTTAGCGCTTAGGTTTGCTGGATATACCACTTCAGGGTGCTTTACAGTCCTCTCTGAGCGGTTTAGAGAATTGGCGCATTTCCCCCCCCACACACACACACACACAATCGGGGGTCCTCATTTTACCGACCTCGGAAGGATGGAAGGGTGAGTCAACTGTGGTGAGAATCGGAACTGCTGGCGGTGAGCAAAGTCAGACTGCAATACTGCATTCTAACCACTAGGAAGGAAGGAAGGAAGGAAGATAGCAATAAGACTTATATAGCGCTTCACAGCCCTCTCTTTAAGCGGTTTACAGAGTCTGCCTGTTGCCCCCAACAATCTGGATCCTCATTTTACCCACCTCGGAAGGATGGAAGGCTGAGTCAACTTTGAGCCGGTCAGGATCGAATTGCCAAACTGTTGGCAGCCGGCAGTCAGCAGAAGTAGCCTGCAGTTCTGCATTCTGCCACCAGGGCTCTAACCAGATATCATGGTCCTGCGGATTTAGATCCTTCCTTGAGCCTAGTTAGTGCCCTCTGACCCATGTCTCCATCTGCCAGAACTGTTCAGTAGAAACCGTTTGGTTGCAGAGACATTTTGCTTGCATAACAAGGAGACGTCCCTTCTTTCTGTAACAGAATAACAAAGTTGGAAGGAACCTTGGAGATCTTCTAGTCCAACCCCCCCGCTCAGGCAGAAAACCCTATATCATTTCAGGCAAACGGTTATCCAATCTTTTCTTAAAAATTTCCAGTTTTGGAGCATTCACAACTGGAGGCAGGTTGTTCCACTGGCTGATTGTTCTCGCTGTCGGGAAATTCCCCCTTAATTCCAGGTTGCTCCTCTCCTTGGTTAGTTTCCATTCGTTGCTTCTTGTTCCTGCCTTTGATTGCTTTGGAGAATAGGTCAGCCTCCTTCTGTTTGTTTTTCCGCATGTTTTGACACCCAGTCACTGTATAAATATGACTTGGCCTCGATCTGAATTTTTGTGACAGGCGTCGGCTTTAGGGACGAAGATTATTGATGAAGACGGGCTGTTCAACCTGATACGCAATACTCCAGGGAAGAGGTCCAAGTACGAAATAGCAGCCGAAACAGAGGTTGGTACACCCTGGAACGATTCCTGGCTCGGCGTTCCCACTTCCTGCCATTCCCACAATTGTGCTAGGCGGGGAAGAAGATTGGCAGCTAGGAAAAGATCTGTAGTGGAAGAGCTGGGAAAGGGTGCTGTCATTGTGGGAGGGGTTATGCAAAGAGGGTTGAGGTTTCCTATTTGCCCTAGAACCGAGGTCACCAACCTTTCTCAGTTGGCAGGCCAAAAAAAAAGGGAGGGGCAAGCATTTTACACTCGTGTGGGCGCGTGGGCGCATGGGCCCACGAGCACGTGCATGCCACAAACGGGGTAGGGCTAGCACCTGCGTGATACCCTGCCCTATTCTTGCATGGCGCGGTGCCTCATTTCCACGCCCTGCAGCGCAGCGTCGTTTCCACACCCCGCGGCATGGCAGTGTCTATTTTTGTGCCTTCCGGGGTGGCGGCGGTGGCCGGTTTTTGTGCCGTTGCGCTCCATGGTTTATGACGTCTTGGGTGGTGATTGTTTTGCCCGTCACGTCCGTTTGCGAAGAACCGCCTTCGTTCTCAGGGCAGCCCTTTTCCTTTCCTTTTTTCCGAAGGCCAAGAAAACAAAGTCCAGGGAGGAAAAAACGGAAACAAGAGCCGAAAAGAAGAAAGTCAGCCCCGCAAAGCCGGAGTCCGACTCCCGAAAAAAGACCTCCCTTGCGAAAAACACGGACTCTTTCAGATCCGTCAAACAGGAATCCGGGACGGTAAGGAGAGGGCTGGATTTTGAGCGGAAACTCTTGGAGGAGGAGGAGGAGGAGGAGAAAGTTCCCAAGGAGGAAAAAAGCTCAGTTCGTGAATCGAATAAGAACAGAGGAGAAGTGTTACTGTGGGTGGACAAATACAAGCCTACATCTATCCGAACCATCATTGGACAACAAGGCGAGCAGAGCTGCGCTCATAAGCTCCTCCGTTGGCTTAAAAACTGGCAGAAGAATTCTTCGGAAGACAAACAGGGTAATTGTATTTTTTCCCCCCAATCTCTTATTTTTTAGTAGTCCTCGGCTTAACGACGGTTTGTTTAGAGACCATTCAAAGTTACGACAGCCCGGTGGGGGGGGGGAAGGGACTGAAGATTGTTTTTCACACTTAACGACTGTTGCAACAACCTCGTGGTCACGTCAGAATTTGGCCACTTAGCAACCGGCTCACTTTTATGACGGTTGCAGTGTCCCCATGTGTGTGTGTGTATGTGTGTGTGCATCAACGGGATTCCCTTTTTGCGACTTTCCAACAGAGTCCACGGGGGAAGCCAGTTTCGCTTAACAGTTGTGTGGCTAATTTACACAACTGCCATGGTTCGCTTAACAATTGTGGCCAGAAAGGTTGTCAAATGGGGGCAAAACTCACTTCACAGATGTCTTGCTTAGCCACGGAAATTTTGGGCTCTTAATTGTGGTTGTAAGTCAAGGACACCCGGTCTCTTGATTTGCTGTAATAGGGGTAGGCCAGGTTAAACTACTTGGACCATCATCCCCAAGATGGGAGACGCAGCTTATAAACCTGGATTACCAATTGACCTTCAGCTGTAAATGTATTTAAATCTTTTTTTCCCCCCCCTCGAGCGCTAAATTAAAGGAAAATGAATTCAGCTTCCGGGAAATAAGGATGAATTCTTCCCCCATTAAAATAAAACATCCTTGAAATTAGTGTGGATAATTTTTATCTCTTTAAGATGCTGGCTTTGTTTATACAGACCTTTTAAGTGGAAGGTATTTAACATAACGAGACGACTCTCCCCAAACCTAAAATGACATGATATCAACCGAATATAGACTAGATTAGTGTTATGAAAGAACAGATAAATTCTAAGGCATTAATGTTTAATTCCACGGTTAAAATAGCACAGGTAGAAGAGACATCAAAAGTTTGAATCGCTGCTTCCAGGTTTGTTGTGATTCAGCGTCAGCCTGTGATACCGGCAGCTGAGTCTGATGATTCTGAAGAGGAGGAGGAGGAGGGGTTTGAAGAGCCTTTGGTGTCAGAGGGAGGCTCTGATGCACTGCAGGACTCTAAGCCTGGCCCCTCCCGTCATGTTCTTCATCAGACTCAGCGGTGTGAGGACGAGGTATTGGACGTAGATGATTCACAGCTGGATCTATTCATGGATGCTAGGAGCAGGAGGCAATCCAGCAGAGTAGAACAGAGAAAGGCAATGAGGCAACTCGGTGAGAGGAGGAGAAGGCAATGAGAAGCCACGCCTTGGGACTGCTGATAAAAGGGGAAGGCGTGGGAGGTGCTGGTTGCTGAAGGCAACCGTTTGAAGATCTTCTGCTAGAGTGCTGGTCTGTTATTCATGTTTAACTTGTTTGAACTTTTGATTTCTTTGTAAATAAATTTGGTTGGGTTTTTCCAGCCTGTGGACTATAAAAAGGGGTTGTCCCTGACATTCAAAAAAGGGCCGGTCGTAGGCTGGAACAGAACAAGGTTTGCCCAAAAGTCCTTCAAAATGCCAGGCCCACATATCCACGTGCAGCCTGTTCGTCTTTGTTTTTGGCCTAGTGGCAACTTGTAAAAGGAAAGCAAAAGAGGAATTTCATTCACCAGTGTAGCGTTTTCTCAACTGGGTGTCTGGCCACCTCTGCCCAGCTTCCTTGCTGCCTTTATCAAGCTGACGATGGATCTCAGGAGACCATTGAGTGGGATGGAGGCTGTGGAAAGAGTTCTTTGGGCTGTATAATCGGAGTTATTTTATTGAATCAAGATGCTAGGTTTCACCTGTCGTTCTGGCTGTGTCCCATCGCTGGCTTAACAATCCTCTCCGTTCTTTTTTCACCCCCTCAGTCAAATCCAGTAAGTTTGGAAGCAAAGACGATGGCGCTCATTTTAAAGCAGCTTTGCTTTCCGGGCCCCCGGGAGTAGGCAAAACCACAACGGCATTATTAATTTGTCAGGTGAGTTTTCTGTGTTTTCACGGAGGCGGGCTGCTTGCAAGGGCAAGAGGTGGCAAATCTGGTCTGCGTGAAGGATTTATTATTATTATTATTAAACTTTTATTCATAAAACATGAAACTCAAGTCAACTGAACGCTCAAATTGACTGGTACTAATGGTTGACATGGGCTGCTGCCAGCATGCTAGGTATCAACCAGGTATCTCCTTAAAATGTAAGATGTTCCAAGTAGTGCAGTTTTTTGTAGCTTTGCTGGAGTTATTGCAGGAAGCTGCAATTTCTTGATGTATTTTGCAAAGTTTTTGGACATTGTTCCCGGTGCCCCCATCACAATGGGTATCACTGTTACACGTTTCATCCATAATCACGGAGTTTCGATGGCCAGGTCGCAATGTTTTGTAATTTTTTCCAGTTATTATTATGATTAGAGACCAAATAGTTGCAGAAACACTTGGCTTAGAGAGATATTAACTAGGCCTTGTAAGAGATTTTCCATTTTAATCCGTTAGCCAGGAGACCCGTTTGCCATAGGGATGCTTCTGAAGGCGTCCTCATTTGACGAGAGGCGAAAGCGGGACAGGATCAGAATAAGGAGATAAGAGAGTTGGGAGGGACCTTGGGGGGGGGGAGGTGTCTTGTAGTCCAACCCCCCTGCTCAAAACAGGAGACCCCCCCCTACTGACAAATGGCTGCCCGATATCTTCTCAAAAGCCTCCAGTGTTCGGATCAAAGTTACCCATGGTGTAATTTGGAGTTCGCTACCGCCAGATGCATTGCTAGCTACTAGCCTGGGTACCAAAAAGTGGGATGTAGTCATGGGGATCAGTGGCTATTGACGCAATGGGATTGCGTTCTGAAAGCCAGTGGGCTCGACTAGATGGACCAGGGATGTCAATTGTCCAGTTGGCATTTCCAGAAAAAGAAATTCCCGGGACATCGTTTTAACCAAGAGTATAATACTTTACTGAAAATTTACATTGGCGCAGAAGAAAGCGAAACCGGCTCTGGTTTTCTCGCTCGAAAACTTTCTTAGTTAAACAACACTCCCTCACCCCCACCAAGCCAGAAGTTCACATTGTCCAGTAGTAATGTTTCTTATTCTTGTGGAAACGGTCCACTTCTTTGAGCAGCTGCGTTAGTGGCCTTGGATGTCACCCCTCCCACTTTGCATTCCATTGTCAAGAGAGGAGCAAAAGAGAAAATCCAGGTGAAAAGGCGAACGAGTCTTGACAAGGGGTCCAATCCAACAGGGTACTGCCCATGTTCCGTGTTTTGATATTCTTAATTTTTTTGGTATTTTTTTTAAAAAAAATTCCTAAAGAAAAAAACACAAGACGCATTTAAAAACAAACAAACAACCCCCCCCCCCCCCCCCAACAAAACAACGATTACAAACGAGGCACACAAAAAGAAATGTGTATAACGTATATAAAATTAACGGTCAACAGATAAGCTCCACCTTGGTTTGAATGCTGATACTTGTATCTCAAACAAATCTGATGGGTTCCCCTCCGTGCATTATGGGTCCAGAAATTAAGTGCACATTTGCCACCCATGCTTGCTAAATTACTATTTTGCATCGTGTTCTCTTAACGAAAATCCCAAATGTGCACACCTGTTGCCCTTGATTTTCAACCATTCAAAAGCCGTCTACTGATTTCTTGGTTTCCTTCTCCTGTATGGTCCCAAGTTGGTTTACAAAACTTAACTGAGATGACAGGATTGTTTTAGGAATTAGCGCTTGGGCTTGGACATCAGATTAGTCTGTTGCAATCACGAAACTGAGATGCAGACCTTGGGCCTTTTCAGCCTCCGTTGACACAATTGTATCGTGGGCAGGATTCGAAATGTGCTCAGTAATAAAAAAAAAATCTAGTTTTCTTTAGTTTTCCCATTGCTAATCTGAAACAAACAATGTGCCAAGGGATGGATCGGATTCTGTCTGCCTGTTGAAAAGTAGCCGGTCGGCTGAAGATGGGATTGGGTTGCCTCACCCACTGCCCTTGTTTTCATTGTTTACCGAAATTAGGAACTCGGTTTGAGTTACGTGGAGCTGAATGCGAGTGACACGCGCAGCAAGAACAGCCTGAAAGAGGTGGTGGCGGAATCTCTGGATAACACCAGCATCAAAGGATTCTGCTCGGGTATCTTAATTTCGTTTTGTCTCCTTGCAGGCTTTTGCTTCTGGTTAGTTGGGAAATCTAAATGGAGGCGGGTGGTCGTTATTCGCGGTTAAACGGCAGCCCAGCATATAAGGCCATAAAACAGTTCCTCGTTAACGCAGCTGCTTGCTCAACCCCGTGTGTTAGAATTCAGCGTTAAAACAGCAGTATGTTCTGTTCCCCCCCCTCCCGGGGTACAAACAGACAGGCAGGCACGATTAGCAAGGGTTAATTCCTCAGGTTTTAGTAATTGCCTTCTGATAAGGCCTTGGCCAGCAAAATACAAACAATCAGCCAAAATAGGCTCGTTACCTGAAGTGTCCGCTGGAATGAGATAACTTCCAAACAATTACTCAGAATGAGTCCAAGCAAACAAGCAAACAGTCCAGAAACAAAAGTACAGAAGCGTTGTCAAGAATTCAGGCCAGGGTTTCAAACAGGTAGTAAATCTGACAGAATTCCGAAGATGTGACCAGAAGTTGATGAAAGTCCTGAGAGCAGCCACACCCCCTTTTGTACCTTGTGGGGTGTGGCTCAGTGATTCAGCTAATCCCTGACCCTCCTACTCTTCCTACGCTGCTGTAAACGCTCGGCTCTGCGCCGTTCTCGGGGATCTAGCCATGATTCATCTCCGCTACTCTTCATCTGCTGCAGCTGCTCTGGCTCACTCCCAGCCTGGCTAATCACAGGGTGCTCCTGTCGGCCTTCAGATGGAGACGGAGGCCTTGCCAGTGGGGAGGGTCCCGGAGAGGGAGGCCTTGCCAGTTCCTCCCCATCATCCTCAGAGTCCTCTTCCTCGGATAGGACAGGCTCGGGGGTCGGGGCCACAACACAGCGGCTCTACAACTGCCTCTTCGCTAATCCGATTTTCCGCGCAATCACTTGCGTTTTTCCCCCTCCCTCCTTAGGGGCGTCGCGTTCCGTCAATGCAAAACACGTCCTCGTAATGGATGAGGTCGATGGGATGGCCGGCAACGAAGACAGAGGTGGGATACAAGTAAGGAGGGAACACACCTGGCGTGGAAAGGAGTGTTTATGTGGGCTGTTCGGGATCAGGGGGAAAAGAAGGGATTTCGAATGATTCCTGGGCCAGATCTTAACTGAGCTGAAAGAAGCGTTGAACACTGAAAAACTTTAAAAGGTGAATAAGTCTAGCAGGTAAGAAAAGGCATCGTTCAACTTCAAGGGATAGGTTAGAGCAGGAAGCATCCAACCTTGCCAAGTTTTAAGACCTGTGAACTTCAACTCCCAGAATTCCGCAGGCAGCACAGCCGGCTGGGGAATTCTGGGCATTGAAGTCCACAGGTCTTAAAAGCTGTCAAGGTTGGAAACCAATGGGTTAGAGGAATACGTTATGAAATGCTACCTTATAGTCATAGAATTGGTCTGAAGCAGGGGATCTTCAAACTTGGCCCTTTGACGACTTGTAGACTTCAACTCCCAGGATTCCTCAGCCAGCCACACGTGGCTGGCTGAGGAATTCTGGGAGTTGAAAGTCCACAAGTCGTCAAAGGGCCAAGTTTGAAGACCCCCCTGGTCTGAACTTAATAACGTGTTCTTATTAAAATGTACTCCTACAATGCTTCCTGTGCTTATGGCAGCTTGTCCCAATTAAAGCAGAAATCGCGTAATAACTTTTGACAACCTAAAAATACGCGATTTATAATAACGCCTTCCATTTGGCCAGCTGTTTTAAGCTGCTCTTCAAGTGCAACTTAGCAATAAAGGTCAAACTTGCTTTAACTTACCTGTTTAAAATGTCTGGGAAACTTAATTGTTTGACCTGCTAGATAAATGCGAACTAATCTGTTGAGTAGTGAACGAAGTGATGCTGGACTTCATCATATCCTGGTGTGTTGTTGTTTTTTTTTCTCCTCCCCCCCCCCCCCCCCAATCCGTAGGAGCTAATTGATCTTATTAAGCACACAAAAGTTCCAATAATTTGCATGTGTAACGATCGGAACCATCCCAAGATCCGCTCTCTGGCCCACTACTGTTTTGACCTTCGTTTCCCGAGGCCGAGGGTGGAGCAGATCAAGGTAAAAGAAGGCTTTCGAGAGGTGTTTGGTCTCTTCTATTTTCTTGGAGATGACTTTTTAGGGAAAACCGGTGGTTCATTGAGCTGTGGAAGATTACTCAGTCAGGAGCGTGGCTACTTTGCCCTCTAGGTTTTTTGGTGGGGACCGACGTTGTAGAATGTTCTCCTTTGTAACTTGGGCTCGTCTATCCCCCTTAAAATATATATATTTTTTCTTTCCAACTAGTTTTATTGATTCATTTGTAGCCTCTGCTTTTAAGGGGGAACACGTTAGCCTGCTCCATCTTCTGAAGATACGAACCGAAGATTAATATAAAAGGTGGCTTACAAATTCTTTAATAAAGGTTGTAGCAACCGTCACTTGCGCTAATGAAGTTGAAACCTTTTGGATTAGTTCCCCGGCAGGCAAGCAATCCAAAGTGAAGTTCTTAACTGCAATTTGACTTTGGTCCGATCGAGAAGGAAGGAATAAGGATAAGGATACAGGTGGTCCTCAATTTACGACCGCAGCTGAGCTCACAGTTTCTGCTGCTAAGCGAGACGGCGGCGAAGCGAATTTTTGCCCCATTTTTCTTGCCACAGCTGTTCAGGGAACCACAGCGGTTGTTCAGTTACTAACACAATTGTTCAGTGAATCCGGCTTCCCTGTGGGCGTTGCCTATCGGACGGTCACAGAAGGGGATCACGTGACCCAGTCATAAATATCAGCCAGTTGTCAACTCTCTGAATTTTGATCACCGTGACTGTGGGGACGCCGCAATGGTCGTAAGTGTGAAAAATGGCCATAAGTCACTTTTTCAGTGCCGTTGTAACTTCTGAATGGTCACGAAAATGAACTCAAGAACTACCTGTAATGGAAAGTTAGTTGTCTGGGACAGGAACAGAAAACTGCAGATTTTTTTTTTTTTTTGCAACTTTTCACTGAATGACGTATACACCCTTACACCAGGGGTAGGCAACCTTGGCTCTTTTGTGACTCGTGGACGTCAACTCCCAGAATTCCTGGGTCAGCCACGCTGAGGGGAAAGGGAGAGGTTTCCAAGCTGAGCCGTGCTGGCTTAGGAATTCTGGGAGTTGAAGTCCACCAGTCATAAAAGAGCCCAGGTTGCCAACCCCTGGCCTATACATATGTTGTATATCAGGGATCTTTGAACTTGGCAGCTTTAAGACTCGTGGACTTCAACTCCCAGAATTCCTGAGCCAGCCACGCTGAGGGGAAAGGGAGAGGTTTCCAAGCTGAGCCACGCTGGCTCAGGGATTCTGGGAGTTGAAGTCCACCAGTCATAAAAGAGCCAAGGTTACCTACCCCTGCCTTAAGAGAGGAGATTTTAGACAGTTTTGTGTACATTCATACTTACACGTAGGTGCACGCCGGTCTTTTAATGTAAAAAGAAGACATTTGTTGGTACTGAGCCAGTATTGCCCATTTGTAGTCATTTCCAACTCTGTAAATGAAGATGCTACTTTTAAGTCCTGGATCTACCCCACAATTGTTCGGTATTTGCTCACACAAAACAAATGATTTTTGCAGGGCGCTATGATGTCCATTGCTTTCAAAGAAGGATTAAAGATTCCACCACCGGCAATGAATGAACTCATTTTGGCAGCTAATCAGGACATCAGACAAGTGAGTTCCCTGTCAAGACTAATATCTGATACATATAATTCCGTTTATAGTTTCAGGTGGAAGACCTTGATGCAGCTGGAAGCAGAAACCATTGATGTGGAAATTGGTGGTGGTGGGGGATTGGTAAAAGAAAGTAATTATTTTATACAATGAGATGACCAGTGGGAGATATTGATCTGCAGCATTTGTTTATCAAAAAATTATAATTTGTTTTTTTCCCCCCCTTACTCCTCAGGCATTGTGAGCAAGCGTGAACCTTTGTGCTTTCTTTTTTTTTGTTGAAAGGTGTTGCATAATCTGAGCATGTGGTGCGCGAGAGACAAAACCTTGACTTACGACGGTGTCAAAGAAGACGCCGGGAGGGCCAAAAAGGATATTAAGCTGGTAAGTTGGATCGAAGGCCCAGCTCCAGGCAACGTACTTCAGGAGGAGTTTGGGAGGTTTTTAGAAATCCTTCGAGTTTGTTTGGATCTTCCTGGAATCACCTCAGAGGAGCACTTGCAGAAGTGTACCCAACTCCACATGCTGTAGGCAACCCCTTGATGTAATAATGAAGTTCTAATTCACCGGTTGTAAGGGGGTGTTTGGTGCAAAGGTCAGCTCATTTGACCGGCGATTTGCACGCTTTTGTTGTGACACAGTGTCAGACTGTGCTCCCAGCAGCTGAGTCTGAGGAATCGGAGGAGGAGGGGTTTGGATAGCCTTCGGTGTCGGAGGGAGGCTCTGATGCACTGCAGGACTCTCAGCCTGGCCCCTGCAGTCGTGTTCCTCATGAGGCTCAGCTGTGTGAGGAAGAGGTGTCGGACTCAGAGGAGTCACAGCTGAATCTTCAGAGATGCTAGAAGCAGAAGGCAATCCAGCAGAGCAGAGCAGAGAAAGTCAATGAGGCCACTCGGTGAGAGGAGGAGAAGGCACTGAGAAGCCAGGCCTAGGGACAGATAATAAAAGGTGAAGGTGTGGGTGGTGCTGGCGGCTGAAGGCAATACCATTCGGAGACATTCACAGAGAATCCTGGTCTGTTCTTGCTAATCTGTTTGACTCTTGTTTGACTCTTGTTGGATGTTTGGAATCATGTATTTTTGATTGAAGAAAACATTCTGCTGCTTTCTTATTTGAAAGACTTTATCATTATGGAACTGTAAATAAATTTGGGTTGGGTTTTTTTCCAGCCTATTGATTGTTAAAAGGAAAAAGGGGTTGTCCCTGACACACAAACAGGACCGGTCGTAGGCTGGAACAAAAGAGTTTTCGATCTACCCTCTTCGCACTTTTCCTCAAATGACTTTCGGACTCTTCCTTCCTCCAGGGACCTTTCGACGTGGTGAGGAAGGTTTTTGCCAAGGGAGAAGAGGCATCCCACATGTCTCTTATAGACAAAGCAGATCTGTTCTTCCACGATTACTCTCTGGGACCCCTCTTTGTCCAAGAAAACTACATCCACGTCAGGCCCGCTGCTGCTGGGTGAGTTCCGGTTGTTATTCTGGACAGCGTCGGCATTCAAGGCAGCGATAAGTATCGGCCTTAACGCGAGCCGTCTCCCATCTTTTCTCAGAAACAACTTGACGAAAGAACTCATCTTGCTTAGCAAAACGGCGGACAGCATTTGCGACGGCGATTTAGTCGACCGCCAGATTCGCACTCGACAGAACTGGAGCCTTTTACCCACTCAGGTTATATTGCCACTCTCTTGTTCTGCGTGGAGATTGTAGATGGAGCTAAGCATTTGTTTCTTGTAAAAAATAATGAGGCGGTCATCTTAAAAGCCAGCTCGGATTCATCATCATCATCATCATCATCATCATTATTATTATTATTATTATTATTATTATTATTATTATTATTATTATTGTTTTCGTTTTCGTTTTCGTTTTCATTTTACATTATTTTTCTCTGGAAAACCCAAGGGATTTATCTATGTCGTTCGATAGGAGTGGATGGCACATTATCGATTTTAAGTTTATTTTTATCCCACCTTTATTATTTTGATAAGTAACTCGAGGTGGCATATGTAACTAATGCTCCTTCTTTCTCTCGTTTTCCTCACAATAACCCTGCGAGGTCAGTAAGGCTGAGAGAGACTGACTCACCCAAAGTCACCCAGCCGGCTTTCATGCCTAAGGCGGGACTAGAACTCGCCATCTTCGGGCGATTGGCCCAAAGTCACCCAGCCAGCTTTCATTCCTAAGGCGGGACTAGAACTCGCCATATCCTGGCGATTGGCCCAAAGTCACCCAGCCGGCTTTCATTCCTAAGGCGGGACTAGAACTCGCCATATCCTGGCGATTGGCCCAAAGTCACCCAGCTGGCTTTCATGCCAAAGGCGGAACTAGAACTCACTGCCTCCTGGTGATTGGCCCAAAGTCACCCAGCCGGCTTTCATGCCTAAGGCGGGACTAGAACTCACTGCCTCCTGGTGATTGGCCCAAAGTCACCCAGCTGGCTTTCATGCTAAAGGCGGAACTAGAACTCACTGCCTCCTGGTGATTGGCCCAAAGTCACCCAGCTGGCTTTCATGCCT
>JAKJMR010001141.1:388567-401797 GCA_024449315.1 Daboia siamensis
CCAAAGTCACCCAGCTGGCTTTCATGCCTAAGGCGGGACTAGAACTCGCCGTCCCTAGTTTCTTCCTTAATTGAAGAAAGGCAAGAAGAACCAGAATAATTCTGAATCACCGGTGGGGTTATTAATTTCAACTTTGATCTTTTTTGTTTAATTGGTCTTGGCCCATTGGCTCTGCCTCCTCAACTGTATCCTATGAAAAACAGGAAAAAACAAAAAGTGCTTAAACTGCTTCCTTCCTTGTCAGGCCATTTATTCCAGCGTTCTGCCCGGGGAGCTGATGAGAGGCTACATGCAAGAATTCCCGAGTTTCCCAAGTTGGCTGGGAAAATTTTCATCCACTGGGAAGCACGACCGCATCGTACAGGAGCTTTCTAGGCACATGAGTCTCAGGTAACCGCGAGGATAGCCTTAGTAGGTCTCCGACTGAGTCCCCTGACTGGCTGAGATGACTGAGCAAGCACACCAGGTGGGTCGTCCCCGACTTACAACCATTCGAGGTTGCAAACCACCCTGAAAAAGCGACCGGCAGCTGTTTTTCACGACCATTGCCGCGTCCTCGAGATCACGGGATCGGAATTCGGGTGCTTGGCAACTGGCGTGTACTTAGGACGGTTTGCGGAGTTGTGGGATGACCGTTTGTGGCCTTCCCAGCTGGCTTCCGACAAAGCGACGGGACTGGGGGAAGCCACAATCAGTTAACCACCACACGATTCACTTAACAACTGTGGCAAAAAAAGGTCATAAAGAGGAACAACTCATTTTAATAACTGCCCGGGTAACCAATAGAAATTTTGGGATTCAGCAGTGGCCATTAAGTCCAGACTGCTTGTAATAACAATACATAATAATCCATTGCTCGATTATTGATAATAGATAACACCATTGGTCAATTATTAATAGTACATAATACACAGAGGGACGCAGTGGCTCAGTAGGTTAGGATGCTGAGCTTGTCGATCAGAAGGTCGGCAGTTTGGCGGGTCGAATCCCGAGTGCCCCGTAACAGAGTGAGCGCCTGTTACTTGTCCCAGCTTCTGCCAACCTAGCAGTTCGAAAGCACGTAAAGAATGCAAGTAGAAAAATAGGGACCACTACGGTGGGAAGGTAACAGCGTTCCGTGCGCCTTTGGCGTCTAGTCATGCCGGCCACATGACCACGGAGACGTCCTCAGACAAGCGCTGGCTCTTTGGCTTTGAAACGGAGATGAGCACCGGCCCCTAGAGTTGGAAACGACTAGCACGCATGTGCGGGGGAACCTTTACCTTTACCTTACATAATACATTGTTCGATTATTGATTTATTTAGAAGGTCTGTGTGGCTGCCCATCTTGGATCAGGGCCCTGGAACACAACCCTTCACTTGTTTACTCCAGGATGTATCCCAAGAGAGAAACTTGACATACCCTTTTGCTCTTGAAAACTGCCCAGCTGTGACCCTTGCTTACAGCTCTACGACTCTGGAATTATTGCTTGAATGTCTACGAATCTGAATCGTTTTACGCATTCTGTGAATTGTTTGGGGGGGCGGGTGTCCCGTTCCCCGTTCAGGAGGGGCGTGCAGCTTGAGAGTACTACTCCTGGTTCTTCCGGCCCTGCTTGAAGATCAAGGTGACAGCTGTGGCCAGGAAGAATGGGGGTTCCTAGCCAGGGCTGTCACCTTGATCCTCAAGCAGGAGCCGGGAGGCGAGGAATCTCGAGAGTGGTGACCTTTTCCTAGATCGAAAACACGCCCGGATCTTTCTATGGCTTCATGCTTGCAATGGGCTGGACGTGACGCTGTCCTTTGAAGACCACGCTGGACACTCAAGGGGTTCAGAATGCAGCGGGCAGGTATGTACACCTCTTGGTGTGCTTCCCTGCTTGCAGGCGCAATTCAAGGTGCTGGTTCTAACTCGGGTAGCCCGACATAGCACAGGTGTGGATCTTTGGAGGGGGGGGGGTGTCACCTGCCTCCCCTCGTTATCAGCCAGGCTGATTCCATCCCAACAGCATTTGTGCGTTCTGCCTCCCTTCAATTCAACCGTTCCTTCTGTTGGGCCCACGGAAGGCAGCCGCCTCTGCAGTGACTGCCTCTTCCTTTGAGATTCCCACGAGTCCCATCTTTCTGGCATTCCAGAAAGCCTCAAAGACCCCCCCCCCTCCACAAGTGGTTCTCCCAGGCCTTGGGTTAGAGTGGCTTTGAAGCCCCTCCATATTATGTGCCGCTGCGGTTAGCCGGGCCTATACCGTCCTTTCCTGTTCTTCCTTTTCCCACAATTGTCGTAGTAGGCAACCTTGGCTCTTTTAATGACTGGTGGACTTTGACTCCCAGAATTCTATGCCGGCTGAGGAATTCTGGGAGTTGAAGTCCACCAGTCATAAAAGAGCCAAGGTTGCCTACCCCCCCTGCCTTTAACTCTTTTCCTTTCTTCTTTTTTTTTTTAATTTTGATTTTTTTAAAAAATTCAGTTATAAGATAAGGTAAAGGTTCTCCCGCACACGCGTGCTAGTCGTTTCCGACTCTAGGGGCCGGTGCTCGTCTCTGTTTCAAAGCCGAAGAGCCAGCGCTTGTCCGAGGACGTCTCCATGGTCATGTGGCCGGCATGACCAGACGCCAAAGGCGCACGGAACGCTGTTCCCTTCCCACCGGAGCGGTCCCTATTTTTCTACTTGCATTTTTTACGTGCTTTCGAACTGCTAGGTTGGCAGGAGCTGGGACGCGTAACAGGCGCTCACTGCTACGCGGCACTCGGGATTCGACCCGCCAAACTGCCGACCTTCTGATCGACGAGCTCAGCGTCTTAACCCACTGAGCCACCGCGTCCCTTAGTTATAAGATACAAAAATACAAAAGCAAACGTTGGGGAATAAAAGGTAGGGGGAAGGGGAAAAAAAGAGAAGGGTGGAATAAAGGGGGGAAATGGAAAAAAAAAAAAAAGCGTTGACTTCTGGTTTCCTCTGTTGCGGTCAAATAAGGCATGAAGATCCAACCTCAACTTTTTACGCTGAACTTAGCCATTTCAATATTAGCAGATCAGCCTAATCAGTAAAACCCCAAATCAAAGTGTCATATTTCCCCCCCCCCCCTCAAGCCTAAAGTCCAGAAGCGGTTTCCAAGTAGAAAGAAAAGTACTTAAGATTCTTGTCTTTTATCAAAACAGCCAGTTTAGCCCTCTCTGCTCATTCCGTCAACTTTTTTAGCCCTGCGTCCCATGGTGGGGATCGAAACATCCTTCCCCTTTTGGGCGTAGAGCAGCCTTGCTGCCGTCAAAATATATAAAATCAGAGTTCCAAATTTTTTACCCCCCAACCTCCAGGTCATTTTTTTTCCCATTAGACCCAGAAAGTAACTTTCTGGTTGAATCTTGATATTTGCTTTAAGGATTTTCTGCCTTAAAATACGAATCCTGCTCCAGTGTTTCTTCGCTTTATCACATGTCCACCACAAAGGATAAGCCTCCCGTAATTGTCATCTTCCTAGTTTTATCGGTTCTACTGGACGTTCTCCAGAAGTCGAGAGTCGGATGGCGCATAGGGGCAATGTCTAATAACCCATTCCAGCTTCGGCTAAGCAATATTTTTTTTTTTCCCCTCTCCCTTCAGAACGCACGCGAGTAAGAGGGCAGTAAACCTGGACTATCTATCCTATCTGCGCGATGCCGTTGTGCGACCGTTGGCTTGCCAAGGCTCGGAAGGAGTCCAGGACGCTGTCGCCTTCATGGATTCTTACTGCTTGTTGAGGGAAGATGTTGAAAACCTCATGGAGGTCACCAGCTGGGCAGGGAAAGCCAGCCTGTTTTCCGATTTGGATTCCAAGGCAAGTGATCGATCGTTCCGGCCCGTCCATGCCTTTGGCTGAACCTCTTGAAAGAACTTTGAGGAAGACCGTTAAATCAATTTCAAAATGCGTAACCAGCTCCCAAGGGGATACAATCAACACACACACACACACACACATATCTTGAAGCCCAGGCGACCATGACAAATAGCCAAGACGCAGAACTCTTTGATTTTTCTGCCTCATAGAATGCCTTGCACGTTAGCATCTTTTGGTCACCATAATAGTAGCAAAAGGGCTTTCAAAATCGAACGCTGAACTTGTTGGTCTAAGGCAGGGATCTTCAGACTTGGCCCTTTGATGACTTGTGGATTTCAACTCCCAGAATTCCTCAGCCAGCTTCCCTGACAGGAATTCTGGGAGTTGAAGTCCACAAGTCATGAAAGGGCCACGTTTGAAAACCCCTGGTCTGAAGGAGATCAGAATATGGGTTTTATTGATTGTCCAACCAGCTGCTTTGGTAGTGGAACTAGCTAGGTGTTAAAATGACGATTCTTCGACGTAGCAGTCAGCTGAGGTTGCTCTTGCAGGTAAGCAACAGCAAAAAGGTAAAATTGGTTAGATTTTTTTTTTTTTTGGCAGGGGGGTTGGCTGTATGGCATAGCCACATTGTGACAGAAGCTGTTTGAGGGTCTTGGAAATCTTCATGTTTTGACTTGAAGATCGTCTCTTTTGACGGGATTTTCTTTTCTGCATCCTGTCGGCTTTTTCTTCAGGCTGGGCACTCTCTACTTCCGGTGTATTAACTGCCCCCCCCCCCCCAGTTTTCCAAACTTTAGGAAATAATCTCAAGAGCTCCATCATGAAAATTGTGTCTATGGTGGAAGATGTTACGCTTATTGGGGTCCTTCAAGTGAGAGCAGTTTAGCATGGAAAGCACTTGCCATTCTCTTCCATTTGCATGTTACTGGCAAAGGTTGAAAATGTCATATTTTGTAAGCGTTGTATCTAGTGCTGGTAGACTTTCCACGGGGAAATTTCAGATAATTTGCAAGATATTACAGTTTGCCATAGACGTATTGAACACATAACATAGATAGATAGATAGATAGATAGATAGATAGATAGATAGATAGATAGATAGATAGATAGATAGATAGATATGGGTGGGTGGGTGGATGGATGGATGGATGGATGGATGGATGGATAGATAGATATAGGAAATGGATAGATCGATATAGATACATATAGATATATAGAAAGAGATATATAGGAGATGATTGGATAGGTAGATATAGGAGATGGATAGATATAGATCGATATTGATATCGATATTGCTAAGCACATTTGATTTGTGCTTAGATTGTAAGCCGCCCTGAGTCTTCAGAGAAGGGCGGGATATAAATGGGATTAAAATAAAAAATAAATAAATAGATATACATAGAGTTCCTGCTGTCTCATTCAGATAAAAGTCCCTTCATCCTCTTACGTCAGTATTACTCCGATGTGTATTGTCAAGTGCAAAAGGAAATGTGCTCATTAGTTGGAAAATAAATTTATTACTGTTGTATTTGCCAACAGTCACTAACTCACTGAGGCAGTCAGTTGCTAAACGAGGAGTGGGTGCCATGCAGTTGGTATCTCATCAGTAACTGCTGAACTAAAAACGGAGCCTGGTGCTTAAAAAGTCTCAATCGGGGTTTTTCTCCCCCCCCCCCCTCGACAGGTGAAATCGGCGTTCACCCGCGCCTACAATAAAGTCGCGCACCTTACCCCGTACTCCTTGCAAATGGCGCCCAAGACGAAACGAGTGGCGTCGGTGGATGCGGACTCGAACGAAGAGCTGGAATCGAACGAGGCCGAGGCCGAGCAAGGAAGTCTCGAAAGCGACGCGATGATTAAGGTAGCCCCCTCCCTCCCACAGCGCATTTAAATATGCAGATTTACGGGCGATCCTCAGTTAACGACCACGTGTTCAGAGATGGCCGTCATAGCAGAGAAATCTTTTTTTTTTTTTACAGTTGACTTAAAAGACTGATGTCTACAAAGCTGAATGTTTTTGAATAGAATTTTTAGTTCTGGATTAAGTCATTGTATTTTCTCCCTTTTTCCTGTTGTCTTCTCTCTCTCCCCCCTCCCCCCCCCAATATTTTGCTTGCATTTTACTTCCGTGCCCCATGATTTGCTAGTTGTTGGGACGAGTTACACCTGTATTATTAGGGTGTTCTTTTGGGTTTTTTTTTTTTTTTTTTTTAGTGCTTCTAAATATGCGGAACAGTTTGCAACTGAAAAGTGAATTAAGTGAGCGGCTAGGTACACTGGGATTCAGTTTGCATTTTAAAATGTTTCTTCCTTTTTTTGACAGAAAAAGACCAAACCTGCCAAGCCACCAAAATCAGAAAGGAAAGAAGAAAAGAAAAAAGGAAAATCAAAGAAAAAAAGCTAAATAAATTGTCTATGCAAGCTTACGGCTGGACTGTGGACGCAGTAAATGGTTCTGTCCCAGGTGCTTTGTTAACACCGCACAGCAACAGCAAATATAAATATATATATATATATATATGTGTGTGTGTCTGTGTGTGTGTGTGTGTGTTTTCTGAGGTTTTCGCGGGTGTTTGTATGTAGATCTTTGGTCATTCGGGTTTTTCCCACGTAGATACACACACAAACACACACATACACACACATATATATACATATATATACATATACATATACATACATACATACATACATACATATATATATATATATATATATATATATATATATATATATATATATATATATATACACACACACACACACACATACACACACACACGTGTGTGTGTAAATGGTTCTGCCCCAGGTGCTTTGTTAACACCGCACAGCAACTATATACATATATATATATATATATTTTTGCAGGAAAAATAAGGCAAATAGAATCTATATTGTTTGATTCCTGTAAATACCGAGAGAGACTCGGCTTCCTGGGAGAAAAAGAGACCAAGCTGCTAGCGCTTCCCTTCGCAAAGCTCCTCTATTTTTTTTATATATATATATAAATGCTCACGACGTTACTAACCGTGTATATAGCACATAAGGAACAAACTCTAATCGGTTATTCGTTTTTTTGTATATGAAAGTGCAGCACTGTGTAAAAGTTGCAATAAAACTAGTTTCGTATTTTTAACAATTTTTTTTTTTTTTTTTTTAAAAACATGCCTTGCACGTGAATGGAACTTGCCTTGTATTTATCTACCGGGAAGCTAATCTCTCCAACCGTCGCTTGCGGGACTGAGGTGCAGTTTGCTGAATTTTGGGGAGAAGGGCAGCAAAGCTGGAACTGCCCCCCGTTTCTCGACCTTGGCAACTTTCAAGATGGGTGGACATCCACTTTCCAGAATTCCTCAGCCAGCGTGGTTGGTGAAGAGTCACGGCCATAAGTAAATAACAGTGGATATTTTTATTTATTTAGGAAACTTATACAGCCGCCGACTCGCTCACGGAGACTCCAGGTGGCTTACAAGCAGTAAAAACAGTCTAGAAAATAAAATTTCAAATAAAATAAAATAAAATAAAAACAATACAACCCCACCCTTCTCCCATTCAATGGGCTCCATCCCATTCGGGGTTTCTCAGGCCCGCTGGCAAAACTGCCTCTTCAGGGCCTTGTGAAAGAGTGTTGAAGTGGGGGCCAGTTTAGCTTCTGAAAGGATGATATTCCAAAGGGAGGGAGCCACCACGGAGAAGGCCCTTTTGCTGGGTCCCGCCAGATGTGCATCCTTAGGAGACGGGACCTGCAACATTCCTTGCGCCCCTGCTCTAGTGGGCCGGGTGGATGTGGCCGGCAAGAGACGGTCCCTCAGATAAGGTGACAGCCCGCACCTTGAAGTGCACCCGGAAGCAATCATCAAGGACGAGGGGTGACATGATAGCAGCGTTCCAGTATCTCAGGGGCTGCCCCAAAGATGAGGCAGTCAAGCTATTCTCCAAAGCGCCCGAAGGCAGGACAAGAAGCGACGGATGGAAATTAATCAAGGAAAGAAGCAATCTAGAACTAAGGAGAAACTTCCTGACAGTTAGAACAATTCACCAGTGGAACAACCTGCCTCCAGAAGCTGTGAACACTCCCAACACTAGGTTTTTAAGAGACTGGACAGCCATTTGTATGAAGTGGTATAAGGTTTCCTGCCTGAGCAGGGGGTTGGACTAAATGACCTCCAAGGTGCTTTCTAACATCATCATGATTGATCATCGCAGTCAGCCAGATGTTCAGACTGTATTTGGCATTTTTGTCTACAATCCGAGTCCTGACCAAGGACCTGGGATAGGCAGATATCATCATTACTGATCATTGCAGAGTCAGCCAGATGTTCAGACTGTATTTGGCATTTTTGTCTACTATCGAGTCTTTACCAAGGACGTGGGATAGGCAGATATCATCATCATCATCATCATTAACCAATGCAGCTCCCGCAGGAGAGACAACACGTGCACACTGAGGTCTGCAGAAAACCATGTGGGCTGCTGCATTTTGAACCAACTGGATGCTTCTCAGCCCCATGTAGAACAGTAGTTTAAAATGCCAAGTCTTGGTCTTGGCATCAGTACTCAACAGGCCAGTAAATCAATACTCCGTCAGCACCAATGTATTGGCACAAGCCCCCCCCCCCTCCCCGCCCCCCCATTTTGCAGACGTCAAGCAGAGAAAAATCAGTGGGCAAACTCGGTGGCATCGCAGAAGACGGTCCAGCACACAACCCGCGTCCTTCCACGTACACACCTCGTGGAAAGCAGCTCTGTCGTGCGGAAGAAGCAAACTCGGGGGCATGTGTAGGGGGATGCGCGCGCACGAGCGAATAGGCCAGTTACTATTTGAGTCATATAAAACAAAATGGAACATTCTTTAATATTCTGAGTTTTAAACGGGAAAACGGAAGGTTGAGCTCCTTGCCTCGCTTAAAATTATTGCTCTACTTCGGACTTGAGGTACGGTGTGCAATCAGCTGTTCTTTTCAGGCTGGCGGCCTCGACTTTTTCCGAACACATGGGACACACGCTTTCGCTCTGCAACAAACTATTGAAAAGAAGACAACGTTCACAACCTTCCATACTCGGGCATCATCTACAGGTTGCAAAACATTATCATCAGTGTCTTTGCTTTTTACTTGGTCTCTTCATCAATGGTTCGCTTCAATGCCTTAAAAGGGACGATGTTTCATGTTTCTCCAAGCAGTTGATAGGAAGGAATAATATTGGCAGTGTGCAAGCCTTACAATTTATTATTTTTAATCACAAAAGCCAGAGGTTACTTGTCCCAAAACATTAATATCCATGATTCAAAAAAAAAAAAAAACACTAGACCTCTTCCGAATATCGAGGGAGGACTGTCAGAAAGTCAAATAGAAGGAGGATCTAATATACTTAGTCGCTAATTTGACATGCCATATAATATTTTGGCAGGCAATACAATAATTTTGATAGTGTACTGTCTAAACCAACATTAGGAATGTCCTGATTCACAGATAAAACCATACATCTCTGTGTGTCTGTGTGTGTATGTACACACACACACACGCACGGACACACAAACTAGGTTTATTTCTGATTGTCATTTGTGGGGGGAAAATTGTAGCAACGGTTTGCTCATTTCAACATCTTAAAAATGCTTTGGGGGCAAGTGGTAATTTCAGGGAAAGAAGGCTTTTTCCAGTTAAATTTATCTGCAAATATACAATACTTCTAAAAGTATTACATCTCAGTTGGTGGCAGACATTATCCCAGATACTTGTTCCAGCAAAATGTAAGGACTACATGGTTAATTTGCCTGTGCAAACTAGTTTAAAGTCAGCGATATTTCCTAGCTGGAAATTATTTTATTATGTGATCCTAATCAATCATGACTTAATAAAGAAAATCTCAAACACAGATGCATATACGCTGTCAGGTCAATCCGAATACAACCAATTGGGCATTTTTTTGCAAAGGAGCTTCTGGCGAAAATTGATTTTATGATCCTCCAAACACAAACGCAGCAGCCAACTTCTCTTTGGCTGCTGTGAGCCGAAATAAAATGATTCAGGAAGAGGAAAGGTGATAAAAAAAAAAGTATGCGAAAATGAGAACTGCAGATGGGTCAACAGCCAGAGAAATAAGCAGGATTAATTTCAACTCGGTAAGAAATCAGAATTTTGCCACAGGCTGCTGTGATGAGAAACATCCTTCGCGTGTCGGTAATCTGAGAATTGAAAAAGATGACAGCTTACTTTTTGAACTCCGAACAGAGCGCAGGGAACTCGCAACGGGGGCACAGCGTCCAGTCGTCTCTGGCCATATGTCGTCCCTGGAAGAATTGCAAGGGGGGGGGGACAAAGTCAGGTGCCAGTGGGAAAGGCCGTTAACAACGGCAAGCAGTGAAGTGCCTGACATCGTGGTTCCGACAGATTAAACTCTTCAAAGAACTTGGAGGCATTGTTTACCTTAAAGAATCTTTATTTGAGTAGCACAGCATTGGCGCTGACACAGTCGAAGCCAAAATCTGAGTTCCCCTCCCCTGAGCTCACAGTATCAAAGCACAATTCCCTTCTTTGATTAACCGTCATAAATCACATTCCCCCTGTCAATGCTGCTAACATCGGATGCTCTTGCTCTGACAACACAGGGAGACGTAGCCTTTTTCTTTTCGTGCGTCAACTCTTAGAATTAGATGACCACTCGAAAAGGAGGAAGAATGGGATGGGAGTTAATTAGACATAACATCCTGAAACGGCGGGTTGCTTGCATTTCAAACTAATTGGTGAATGTGATTTACGACGGCAAATCAGAGGTGGGAATTATGCTTCGATATGCTGTGTTTAGGGAAGGGGAATTCAGATTTCGGCTTCAACCACGTATGTGCCGAAGCCATGCTTTTCTATTAAAAAGATTCTTTAAGGTAAACAATGCCTTGAAGTTCTTTGAAGAGTTTCATTGGTCGGAACCAGGACACTCCAATTAGTTTGAAATGCAGGCTTTCCCTCCAGCTCTCCAGCCCGCCAATTTCTTATCATCTCTTATTTCAACAATCTTGGTTCTCACGCTAGGTGCAGGGTTGTTATGTCTAGCTAGACTCTCGTGCACATTTCCCACCCGCACCTCCCAGAAAGAAAAAAAAATGGCTACATCTCCATCTGTTGTCAATGCAAAAACATCCGATGTTAGCAGCGTTGACACCTTGCTTGGAATTAATTATGTTAATTAATAGAGGGGAAGCACATGTCAATGCAACACTGAGTCCTGCTGAAGTGCAAAAATTGAGATTCTGTATCAGACCTAAATTTCAAAAGGCAATGTAGAGACAGTCCTTGGCTTACAACCACAACTGGGCACAAAATGGACACTGCTGAGCGAGAATCGGAGTTTCACCCCTCGCCCCGCCCCCCACATTTGTTAAGCGAATCGCTGCAGTTGTTAAAAGTTAGGAACCACCGTTGTTCAAGTTCAATCTGGCTTCCCCTTTGACCTTTGCTTGTCAGAAGGCCGCAAAAAGGGGATCGTGTGAGCCCGGGACGCCGCGACCGTCCTAAACACGAACCCGTTGTCAAGCATCCCGAAGGTAAATCGTGGGGCTGCTGCAATGGTCGTTAAAAGTCTGAGAAATGCTCACCAGTCCCCTTTTTTTTCAGTGCCGTCGTTAACTTTGAACGGCCACTAAATGAACTGTTGCAAGTTGAGGACTACTTGCCTGTAGCTGCGCTCCCGAGGCTTCACTTCAGGCGAAGACGAAAGACGAAAAGGCCGAGTCCTGATCTATGAGTTGCTCGTACTTAGGTACTCACCGTCGCAATGCAATATGGGAGGTTGTTCTTACAGCCCGGGCACAGAAGTTCACATTGGGGGAGCATGAATTCACAATACGGGCAGGGTGTGCTTGGTTCCTCCGCTTCCCCTTCCGAGGTGTCTGGCCGCCTGGTAGCAAAATGTAAGGAGCCCATTAAGAAGCGGTCTTTTTTTTTTTTTACTTCTAGAAAGTTGCCAAGCAAGAATCTTCATTAGGGTTCTTGGCCCTCCGATCTACGAGGGCGATTCAGAAACAAACCTCCGCTGGGTTATCGACGACAGACCCTCGCAGATACATAACTTCTTATTATTAGAAAACTGCAACGTGACGTGACTTTTCGATGTCATCACCATTCCAATTGAGGCCCTTGTCGTAACGCCTTACAAGGTTTGAAATTCCTTAGTAGGAGTCGCTCAGGGCCAAATCTGGGCTATAGGAGGGGGCTGATCAGAAACGCCCCAACGGAACGGCTTCAAAAGTTCTGGGGTGCGTCTAACGGTATGCGGGCGAGCATTGTTGTGAACCGACATCACATCGGAAGTCAGCAGGGCCCGACGCTTGTTATGGACGGCTTGTCTGAGTTTTCATAACATTTTACAGTAGACTCCTGAATTGATGGTTGCACCATGCTCCGCAAACTTCACTAGCGGTACTTCTTTGGCATCTACACATTTGGCGGGATTTTCTATGGCAGGGGTCCCCAACCTCCGATGCGTGGACCAATACCGGGCCACGGCATGCTAGCAACTGGTCCACACAAACAAGCAAAGCCCCATCTGTGGGATGTAAGCAGCACACAAAACCACGCACCTTCCGGTCCACGGAAAAACCTCTCTCTACAGAACTGGTCCCTTGTGCCCAAAAGGTTGGGGACCTCTGTTCTATGGCACCACTTCCAGTGTGGTGTTGGTTCACGGTAATGCTCGCCCGCAAAAACATCCTCTTGATCTTATGTTTTACTTTAAAAAACAAAAGCAAAAAAAAACAACCCCTCACTTTTATGCCCATTTACCAGAAGTAAATTTCCCTAAATTCAACTGGGATTAACTGCTCAGTAATTATGCACAAGATGACGGATTAAATCAGCATGGTCAAGATTATTTTATAAGTCCAGTTGTGGATCAGTGCATTCCCAAAACGTGGTTAGACAAAATAACCATAAGCTCACCGGACCAGCGTTTCAATTCTCCTTTTGTACTTTGGGTCAATCTGATTCCGGTACTCTGGTCTCATCAGCATGGCCGCAAAACTAAAAGCTGATTTTTTCAGTCCTGCCCTGTGACATTCAATAACCGTTGAGGTCAGGATGGGCACAATATCTGAAAGTTAAAAATGACAGAAATCAACCCGCAAAGAAATTTTACAATTTAGGTGCTCAATGTCAACTGGCAGTCAAAACGTTCAGGATTTCACAGAGTTGCTGCTGATAAAATTTAATCTCCCAGAATTTGAACCAGAGACCATCTAAAGATGAGAGTCAAAGAGATAACACCACAGCAATGATATTTTAAGACAAGTATAAAGATGATGCACATTGGAACAATTTCCAATCACCAATCAGTTTATTGATGTGAGCCTTGTTCAGCAATCTTTACATCAGGGGTCTTCAAACTTGGCCCTTTTATGACTTGTGGACTTCAGCTCCCAGAATTCCTCAGCCAGGCACA
>JAKJMR010001141.1:418093-449031 GCA_024449315.1 Daboia siamensis
AGAGAGAGAGAGAGAGAGAGAGAGAGAGAGAGAGAGAGAGAGAGAGAGGCGTAAAATAGCAACAAAGCAAAAAACAAACAAAAATCACTGTTATAAAAAAAACAGACAGAATTTGACGAGCTATTATTGACATCAGATGAAAAACTGATTAAGGAACTCTTATGGACATATGTTCAAGTTTAATGAAGGAAGAGGAACAAGTCAAAGAAACCATGATAACCTGCGCAAAGAATTTTGGGCGTAACAGAAAACTAGCAAATTGGCAAAACCTTTGGGAAAGAAACTCTAGAGGAACGAAGGCGGTATCTTGCAAAGAAAAACCTATACAAAATGTTTTACGGATGGCACCGGTGAGGTTAGCAAAAAATGTTTAAAAATATCTCTAACAACTGTTGGAAATGTAGGCAAAAACCAGGCACGTGCTATCATCTTTGGTGGACGTGTCCTTAAAAGCCAAAAGATTTTGGTCAAGAATACGCACGTACGTGGTTAGAGAAAATGAGTAAAATAACACATAGATTTTAAGCCAGAACTATTTTTGTTAGGTATAACTGTAGGAAATTATGAGGAAGAATGTATGCATTTCCTATCACATACATTAACTGCAGCGAGAAGTGTATTCGCTCAACGTGGAGAAAATGCAGAATTACCAACAACGGAGGAAGCGTTCATAAAAAAAAAAATCTAGATTGTGCAGAAATGGACAGGTTGACGTTGAAAATGAAAGAGAAAGAAGACTCAGTATACTTTAGAACATGGGATACTTTTTATCAATCGCTAGAAAAAATGAGGTAGAGAGAAAGGAATATGTATTAGTAAGTTAAATATTGGAACCCAGACAATATGTTGCTGATAAAATGTAAGAAAAGTCCTAAAATGGAGCAAAATTCACATGGCAGCTGTCTCGCTTAACAATGGAAATTTTGCGCTCAGCCGTGGTTGTAAGTCAAGGACTACTTTATTAAAACATTAGCACTTAATTCTGTTTAGAATTATATATTCTATTTCCCCTGTAAAAAGGTACATTTGTTCGCACATCACGTCTGAAACACACCGACTAAAGAAAGGCTATTTTGTTTCTCACGGAAAGAGGCCTCAACAAAATAATTACTGTAAAAATTGGTTAAAACAGTTAGACCAAGGGCAGTTGAGTCTATGTTAAGAAGGAACTAATTTTCTTTGGAAAACAAGGGGGTAGGGAGGTTTAAGTTAAAAAAAAATTAAATAAATCAGGAAATTCGTAAGATTTGATGCATTTGCAAATATTGAGCAGGGTTTGCTTTAACATTCGCAGCTCAGTTGGCCAGTAGCTTTTCTACTATTTCCAAGGCACAATCGGTTTTTAAATGATTTGAGGTCTTGACTTAAACCATAATTGGACATCAGAATAATTAAGACGTGTGAATATCCACCATGAAAATCATCACCCGGGGGGGGTTATTACCTTACTGTTGCCTGTGATTCCTTTTTCATAATGGGCCAAAGCGTTCACATAATCACCCCTAAAATGAAAAAGTCGGCGATATTTAGAACCTTGTCAAATGTTACAAAACGAAGAAGAGGTTTAAAGAGAGTCCAGAGGGACCATTTGGAGAGCCCCTGGCGACAGCGGCAAAACTTGGAAAGTGGCGTTTCTGTTAATGTGGTATTTATGTAGGTTGTGGCGTGAAGTAGGAAGGATGTAGCAGACCAAACTGTGGACTACTGCATCACATACAAATGTACATCCCTCTCTCTTTTTGGTATAATGCAGGGATCCCCAAACCCCAACCCACTATTGGTTTGTGGCCTGTTCAGAACTGGGCCGCGTGGGAGGCGGGCGAGTGCGCACGCACAGCTCCACTCGCGTGAGTGATGGACCGGTTCACACACACGCACGTGTTCTTTTCACATGGCCCGCTCCCCTCTTCCCTCTGCACAAAGCTGGGCCACCAAGCCGCAACGGTTGGGGACCGCTAGTATAACGGTTATAACATATTAAAGGAGCCTGATGTCTGAATACAGCCTCAGAATATCTGCCTGGCATTTGCGGTCATTACACACACGTCAACGCTGCAAACATCGGATGTTTTTGCGTTGACAACAGATGGAAATGTGCCCACCTTTTCCCCTTTCGCTTTTAGAGTTAGATGGTGCTGGGAGGGGCGGGGGATGCGAATGAGAGTCCAGCTAGACATAGCAACACTAAACTTAGCGTGAGAATCAAGGCTACTGAGCCCAGAGCTGATAAAAGAATTGGCGGGCTGGAGAGCTGGACAGGAAGCCCGGGCTTCAAGCTAATTGGGGAACGTGATTTATGACTGTTAATTGGAGGAGGGAATTGTGCTTTGATACCAGGTGCCCGGGGGAGAGGATTCAGTTTTTGGCTTCGATTATGTTAGTGCCAATATTCTGCTACTCGAATAAAAGATCCTTTAAAGTAAACAATAGCCTTGGAGTTCTTTTGAAGAGTTTCGTCTGTCGGAACTGTGACACACAAGATGTGGTGCTCACCACCAATGAGGCTGGCTTCCAATGGGATCGATTCATGGAAATTTTGAGGATCAATGGCTGTTAGCCTCGATGATGGCAGAGACCAGCAATGAAAAACCATGTGCTGGGAGGCCAGTGTGCTTCCTTGTGCTGTTGCTTGGCCATTTTGAGAGCAGACTGCTGGATGAGATGGGCCAGGGATCTGGGCCAGTCTCTACAGATAGCGGTCCCCAACCTTTTGGGCACCAGGGACCGGTTCTGTGGAGCAAGGTTTTCCCGTGGGCCGGAGGGGGTGTGGTTTTGCACGCTGCCCGCGGATGGGGCTTGGCTGCTTCCTGGCATGCCGTGGACCGCTACCGGTCCACAAACCAGGGGTTGGGGACCCTGCTGTAAGAAATAGCCTATCTGCAGGAATCAAGAATCAAGCTTCAGCTTTGACGACAGAAAGGTATTAAACGAGTGAGAAAGGTCTTCTAATTTGAGGCTCTTTGGAATGGATGCTTATGGTTAATTCCACCATTTAATTATCACATTTGTATTTATCAAATAGCCAGAGAGAACATACGTGAATTCCAGCTGTACGGCATACTCCTTGGATATGAAGGGGATCTGATCCGGTGCCAGACGTTTAGCTAGCTGGAGAGCGCTATCCCACTGCTGCAAATCTCTCCTCATCTGACAGCACAAACGGTACAGATTTTAACAAATGACAACTACTTTTCCCAAAGCAATGTGGTGTGTATATATATATATATAAAAAGGGGGGGAGGAAAAAACCCCTCCCCCTCATGAAATATCAGGTGGTTTAAGCTTTTTACCTCCAGCGCAGCAGTGGGAGAAGAAGATGCCAGGTATAAATCCTGAGCTAAATTAAAATTATTGGTGAACATGGCCAGATGTCCCGCTAAAAGACTGTGTTCTTCTATGCTCTGAAAAAAATGAATCGAGACGTGGACGGTGCTCAAATTTTATTAAACATTATCTAAAAGAAAAGTAGCTCTGTGGGTAGGTACTGTTATATAGAAGTAAAAAAACAAAAACTGATGAAATAGAGAAACAAGTATCTTGGGTGCGAGACAGGTGGCATGGGAAGGGAAGGGGCGTAGAGTGGAGTCGAGTCGAGTCGAGTCGGCTCAAGGGTAATTTTTCAAAAGGCAACTGGTTTGTTTTTTCCTTGATAAAAGATGTTTCACTTCTCATCCAAGAAGCTTCATTGATTCCGACAGGATGGTGGGGGCTAGAAGCGAGAAAGCTTCTTGGATGAGAAACAAAACGTCTTCTTCTTCATCCTCCTCAAGGGAAAAAACAGCCCAGTTGCCTTTTGAAAAATCACTTTTGAGACAGCTATGGCCTGGAGGTCTGAGAATCGAGGAGAGGAGTGGAGAGGAATCTCTGGCCTGAGTATAAACTGAAGCAATGTGCTGGATGAGCATCAGACTCTGTATCCGATGCAGGTATAACGCAGTGAAAATCCGATATATACAGGGAATCATCAGATTTACAAGGATGGAAGGAAAGGAGGAGAAGTGGGGAGAAATGGGAGAGGAGTGGTGAGGGAAAGAGGAGAGGAAGAAGAGGGAAGTAGGAAAGAAAGGAGAAAGGAAGTAGAGAAGAGGAAAGAGAGAAGGAGGGCGGATACAGTGAAAGGGGAAATGGACGAGCAGCACCCAAGCGTACGGGTATGTATCTATGTATTGCGGTATATTTGTTGATTTGAGATTAATTACTGGGTGCATAAAATCTACACCTATTCACTGGCTACCAGTTCTTAGCCATACACCCCCCCCCCCCCCACACACACACACACTTACGATGACAAGAAGCTCTCATTCGGGAGTATAGTAAGATCCTGCTAAACTCCTCTCTACCCATTCATGGTTATACCTCTGTTCTTTTAAGAGGTCGACTAAAGTCAAGAAATCCACCACTCCTCACAGTGCTTAAGCTGCTGGCCGAACATCAGAGCACCACACAAAAGTGGATGGAAGCATGGAGTAGCTACACCTCCCAAGATATTTTCAAGCATATTAATCCTAATAATATACCTCCAGGGTTCATCTTACCCCGACACATATGGGTGACGTACAATAGAATTAGAACGACTCATGGGGGCTGTGCCGACTCTTTGTATAAATGGGGGAAGACACCTTCAGCGCAATGTCATTGCGGGGCTCCCCGACCAGACTATCCAACCTACAGTGAGGGAATGCACTAATAGAAGATACCCAGGAGAGCTTAAGGACTTCCTCTGCGTAACAACGGCAGCTACCGACTGGATTTCCAAACTCGACATCAAACTCTGAAAGGTTATTTCTGCTTTCCTCTTAGGTTTCATTACTGCTTCTTTTTAATTGTTTTAACTGTTTCAACTTGTAAATATGAAATGTTTTTAATATTGTGTGTGACCAGCCATACGCTAAATAAATAAATAAATAAATAATTCTTGATCTGTTTGGGGAAGAAACGGAAAAATAAAAATGAATAATAATAATAATCATAAAAAAAGATTTAGAGATTCAGCATTTTGAGAAGATTTGAGCTTTGGTAGACAGTATGTTATTTTCAGCACGTCTCCGCTCTAGAATTATTTTTATTGCGGAATTATCTCCTAACGATGTTGTTTCAAAATTAAAAAAAAAAAAACCCAAAAAGCTCTAGGCTTGGGCTGGGCAGTAAATTAGCACCATCACGTTACCATGCCGTTTATGAATTTAAAAAAAACCAACAGAACCAAAACAAAATTGTAATACTTAACCACAGAAGACCGTACCTTGATTTGCTCCAGGGACATAACCATTCCGACGTTTTTGTTGGTCCTGTACACCCGTATTGCAAAGTCTACTTCCATGTGGTGAAGGCAGGCCGCGCCCAGCTCGTTCCAACCCGACGGTTGGTCCAGAAGTTTGCATATCTCCCAAGCTTCTGAAAACCTAGGTCGGGTTAACGTAAATAATAATAATAATAAATAACCGTGGCGCTGAGCCTGCCCTTCACATGTTGGAAAATATTACATGTCATATTTAAGGGATGGCTCACCTTTTCAAAAGTAAAGTCTGAGTTAGCATTTGTTTCAATTCATCGCAACCCTGGTCTTTCAGCACGCCCAGGAAGGTGTGAGTATCAAGCAGGATATTGTTGGTTTTCCCACTGTGAGTCTGACAGGTTAATTCTCCGTTATATAAGAGCAAAGGGTTGTGGGAATAAGGAACTTTGGTTGTTCCTGCCAAGATCACCTTAGAACCTGCGAGAGAAAAATTAAATACATTTGCTGCTCATGTAAGACAGGGGTCTTCAAACCCTTTTATGACTCGTGGACTTCAACTCCCAGAATTCCTGAGCCAGCTGGCTCAGGAATTCTGGGAGTTGAAGTCGAGTCATAAAAGATCCAAGGTTGCCTACCCCTGGGCTATATTCATAAGAAAAAGTGCATAATTTTCAGTTTCTTACAACTAGTCTTTGCAAAACTCTATACGTGTGTATACACACACACACACACACACACACACACAAACACACACACACACATATTTGTGCCTTTTACGATGTTAGAGTAATTAATATTTGTTGCATGTATTGTTTTAGCTTTGTTTGAACGCCGTCCAAAGTCACATGCCTAGGAGACATACGTATGAATACGAGAAAATAAATGAGATCAGAAATTCTATAGCTTCTCACTGTCACATATAAGAACATTATTGTGATAAACAAGAGATGTACAAAATAGCACCTTTTTATATGAGTTTTCCCCCTTTCATTCTTACCCCTTTTTCTGTCTTCTAATAATTAAAACTGTGAAATTCTGGAAATTTCCTGTTTCCTTATATTACTCTGTAAAATTCTAAGGATCATTTTGAAATACCTTGTATGGTATCTTTATGAAACATGTAAGTGTATATTTTGTTATCGTCATAGACAACAAATACACCTTTATCCAGTGGCCAGTTTTCCCACAGAATGCCTTTGATGGCTGGTTGCAAGTTTGGTATTTCGAAAGCAGTATCAGTCACCTAAAAAAAAAAAAAAAGACAGCAAGGCAAAATTAGTTTGTAAATAAAGCCAACCACAAAAGTTTGAAGTATGTGCTGTACGACGACTTTTGGAAGAACGAGATGGGTATGGTTGTCATTCATTTCTGAATTCACACACTCAAAAAGATGCTTGTCAAAGAATTAGGGAAATTTTAATCTCGGTTTACAGAGCTAAATAAAAGCATTCTGATCACAAGGCAAGAGAAGCCACAAACATTGAGAACAGAGATTAAAACAAAGTTGCTTCACTGTCCATTCCTCTAACTTTCTATTGTTGATCTCAAATGTGCATTTCCGTATTGGGTAGCTGTGATACCTGTAAATGGATGTATTCTATCCGAGGTGTGTTTTAACCTTACAATTCGTAAAGCACAATATTTAACTCTATTATCATGGGCATCTACGTCATAGTCCTTTTGATGCATTATCTACATCAGGGGCTCCCAACGTTTTCTACACCCCACGCCCCTAGAACGCTTCTGATATATTCTCGCACCCCTTACAAAAGTTCGAAATAACGGCAACGAATTATGCATGCACGCTATAATTTTGAAAACCCAGGTTTTCGCACACCCACGCTGGAATATCGTCTCGCATCCCCCCGGTTGGGAACCCCCTGATCTACATACCTTAATATCTAAGGAATCATTAAAAGCTTAATATCAGTTTCACATGTATGCAGACCTGTAGTACTACGAAAGTACAAAGGTAACGGAGCGACTTACAGGACAGTAAACAAAACCATCGGTTTTGGCATCGACAAAAACTAATTTGGTTCCATTGGGATCTGGGAAGATTTTTTTCACACCAACAGGATGCTGATACTTGTTGACATATTGCCAGTCTTCAATGTAAAAATATTGAATAAGACCAGTCTAATAAACAGCCAGAAGGAAAGGAAGAGAGATTAAACAAACAGAATACTGAGAGATGAATTTATCAAAATACAAATCATACACATTATAAATGTTTCATCTGTTGTCTATAAGTTTGCTTGTCAAAAGATCACCAAAAGGGATCAGGTGACCCCCAGGACACTGCACCCGTCATCAATACAGGCCAGTTGCCAAGCATCCAAACTTGGTTCACATGACTCTGGGGATGCTGCAACGGACGTTAGGTGTGGAAAACAGCCGTAAGTCACTTTTTTCAGGGCCGTCGTAACTTCAAATGGTCACTAAATGAAAGGCTGTGCCTGTATTTATACAAGGTGCAATGTAGGCTCTAGCAGTATCACAAACCCGATGACTGTCAAGCTTGAAGCAGGCTTTGCTGGTGCAACAGTTATTGCTTCTTTGCTTGCCAGCAAACTTGGGGAGGGTATGGGGAAATGGAATGCAGGCTCAAAGATAAAGAGGGCAGACCATGAGATTCAAGGACGAGGCACCAGATGTCTGACCCGGCATAGAGACATTTTCTCATAACAATATCTTTGCTCCTGATTGGGCAATGTGACCTGTTCAGGGTTGGGGAGGGGGGAATTCTATACTTTTCCTATGGGGGTTTGGCTTGGGGTTTGCCAGAGCTGGTTTTGCTTTCATACGTGCCAAAGCGATGAACTCAATAAAAGTTTTACATTAAGAGACCGGAATGTCTCAAAGGGGTTTGCTCGGTTGGCTTCGTCGGTCGGAACCTTGACACTGACTGCCAAAAGGCGGCAATGATATACCTAGCAAACAAGGCTGCTGTGAACGATGGGAAAGCTGAAGCAGGTCTATACTTACATCAGTACCACAAATGAGGAACTCGCTAGTTAGAGAGTGGCACAAAATTTTACTTTTGTCGTCGGTATCCGGGAAGAGCTTAGTTTCCCGTTCCTCCTGAGTGTTTGAAGGTTCACTTTCTATCTAAAAGAAGAAACGAGAATTTTTGGTTTCAGAAGAATAACTTAACAGATTTTATTCCGGCCTAATTTCGATGTAAGGAAATCAGTCATCATCTTAAATCTTATCCTTTCTGGTTGTTAAAGAAAGCACAAGCTGTCCTAAAACCTTCAGATTTTTCAAACCAAAGCAATTAGAGCAGGGGTCTTCAAACGTGGCCCTTTTATGACTTGTGGAACGCGTGCCTGGCTGAGGAATTCTGGGAGTTGAAGTCCACAAGTCATAAAAGGGCCACGTTTGAAGAACCCTGAATTAGAACTATATGTGTGACCTACCTATCATCAATCATTTCAACTGACAGGTTCCAGTGAATCTAGCTTCTTGTTTTCTCTCCCTGCTACCAAAATTACATTGGGAAATGTAAAATTTTAACCTGGATTGGAGTAAAAAATAAATTTACTCTCGTCTTTGTCACGAAGCAGAAGTTTCTGGATCAAACCTCTACACTACTTGTAGTTTAAATGGGTTTGTTTATCCATTCTTTGTACAAAGCGCAAAATTCTTAGCAAACTTACCATATGCAACTGAACTTTACCATCAAAAAGGGCAGCGGCATAATCGGAATTAAGACATATGCTGGCTACTGTTCCCAGGTATTCCATGTCCTTGAGCTTTTTTACTCCTGCAAAAAAAAAAAAAGTTTTTTTTTAAAAAAAAAATACTCAAAGCAATATAAAATACCTCTGTAGCTTTGATAGAGCAGATTCAACTTGTGCAGCTTACGACTGTCTTTAACATCTGCGAGGATGAAATGTCACCCACCTCCAGAACGAATATTCTGTCTTACATCTTCTACTCACTAAATTAAGAGTTCGCTTTAATGCAAATTCTGGTACAAAAGTACAGGTAGTCCTCGGCTGACAACAGTTCGTTTAGTGACTGCTCAAAGTTACAACGGCACTGGAAGAAAAGTCACTCCTGACCGTTTTCCACATTTACAACCGTTGCAGCCTTCCCCGGGGTCAGGTGATCAAAATTCGGACAGATGGCGGCCGACTCATGTTTATGACGGTCGCAATGTCCCAGAGGGGTCACGTGAACCCCCCCCCCTTTTGCTACCTCCTGACATACAAAGTCAATTGGGGGGGGGGGGGAGCCAGATTCATTTAACAAACTGGTGTGGAAAGGAAGGTTGTAAAATGGAGCGAAATTCACCCAACTGTCTCACTTAGCGACAGAAATTTTGGGTTCAACTGTGGTCGTTAAGTTGAGGACTACTTCTAAAGGTAGTTTCCCTGTCGGTCATGTCTGACTCGTGGGCGTGGTGCTCATCTCCGTTTATCGATCGAGGGAGCCAGCGTTGTCCAAGAACAATGTCCGGGGTCATGTGGCCACCATGACCACATGACTACAGTGATGGCGAACCTTTTAGAGACCGAGTGCCTAAACTGCAACCCAAAACCCACTTATGTATCATCGGGTGCCAGGTGGGTGTGGCCCTTTGGGTGGGTGTGGCCCATGGGGTGGGCGTGGCTGCAGTGGTAGCTGCAGACTGGCTGGGACTAAAAAGTTCAATCAATCAATTCCAACTTTGCGAGAACTTTTTTTTCCCCCCACGAGAAGTTGAAATTAATTGAACTTCTCTTTTTTTGGTACATGGCGGCGGAGGCCTAAAGCGAAAAGGTTTTATAAAACCCAGCTGAAGGCCTGGGACTGGGGCGACGGCGTGCGTGCCCACAGAGAGGGCTCTGTGTGCCACCTGTGCCATAGGTTCGCCACCACGGCTATAGTATATATAGGCCAAAGGCACACAATATGCTGTTAACTTACCACCAAAGTGGTACCTATTTGTCTACTCGCACTTGCATGCTTTCGAACTAGTTGTCATGCCTCCGTCGGAGCCTGAATCTGCGGAGGAAAATGAGCTGCAACGGGACCGTATGGAGGTCGAGGAAGAGGTGTCTGTGGCTTCAGAAAAATGTGGGGAAGAGCAGGCCGAGGCAGGCCAGGGCCCTTCAGGATTGGGACAGGATGAACAGGAGAGACAAGAGTTCAGGTGATGAGCAAGGCCCACCCCCCTCCTGATCCTAGAGCACGGAGAGTGGAGAGAAGGAGGGAGTAACGCAGGCAGGCTCAACTACTCGGGAGGAAAGCGTCCCGCCCCTCTCCACAAGGCCCACCTGGAGACTGAGACTTAAAGAGCCACCATGGGGTGGGGACTTTTGTCGGGAACAAACGTTGAATCTTGGGAAAGTTGTGTATTGTTGCTCTTGTTCTGTGCCTTTGTTGGAAAACCTAGACTCCCTTGACTACCGGACCGGCTGATCACCTGGATTTCCTGATTTACGACCTCAGACTGCATTTCGAATTCTCTTTGCAAACTGCTCAGGCAAGCTGAGATTCAAAACGGACTCCTTAAGTTTTATGTTTCGTTTGGCTTCTTATCTTTATAGCCTTGAGGACATCAGGCTGAAAGGAGGGGGGGTTGCGTTTGTGCGTGCGTGCGTGTGCTTTGGTTGAAGGCTTGTCAGCAAACGTGGGAGCCTTTGGGAGAAATTTGCAGCAATTAAAGGACTGTTTACATTGCCAGCTGACTGCATTGCCTCTGTGCGGTGCCCTGGGTCATCAGATTGGTAGGTTGGCAGTTGCTAGAGCGAAAAATAGGAGCTCAGCCCACTGTGCGGAACTCGGGGTTTCAAACCCGGGCTGTCAGCTCTCCAGCTGACAAAGCTCGGCCACCACGCCCGCCCCCCGGTACAAAACAGCATAGCATAAAACAGTGATGATGACATTTTATCAGCTGAGCACTGAAGGCCTCTTGAGAAATAATGGAAGCAGAGATATACTTACTGCTCTCTCCGAGGACATAAAACCATGCCCGGTTATTCATGCCCACAGCCAAGTGATAGGGCCCCACGGCAATAAAATTGGGCTCCACTTCAACGGAAACTCTTATCGGTGGTTCCTGCCAAGACAGACCACGTGGCTTGTCCTGAGGACTGAGGGGGCTAAATCAAAACCTTCTAACCCCGTGCAAATTTTGTTAAGTGACTAAAGCGTCGTACACTTTCAATGTAGTTGGCTACCGTGACCTCGAGGAGGGAGGTGAGATAGGCGATCCGTGTGCCATACGAGGCTCCGAGGATGGGAAGGTTGGTTAAGAAGACGTGGATGAATCCTCGCTTGGTGGACACCGCCAACAATTGTCCATCGTCCGTCCACGACAACTGATCTAGACCTAAAATATTAACGATACCGTGTTGAAAAGTTATGTTTGTCTTGGAAAGCAATAATAATAGTAATAATAGTAATAGTAATAATATCATCATTATCATCTCTGGATAGTGGACATGGCAGTGCCTGGAGACAGCAGAATAGACGAGAAAGAACTGGAGAAGATAACAAAATGCAAAGACCTACAAATAGAAATAGAACGACTGTGGCAAAGGCAAGCCAGGGTGGCACCAATAGTAATAGGCGCCTCGGGTGCAATCCCAAAACAACTGGAGCACCACTTGAACAGCGTCATCGGCATTGACAAATTCGCCATTAGTCAATTGCAAAAGGCGGCCTTACTAGGAGCTGCTTCCATCCTGGAAGTAGGCGCTGAAAATCAAGTTCTCGCTTAATCAAACACCAACCATTAATTTGGCAAGCTATCAAACCGGGAAGCTGACAAACCTTTATTTTCATCCTCCAAGTTTATGATTGCACACATTTCCGTCAGATCTGACAGGTTATGAATCTTGACGCTACAATAAAAAGAAAATCAGTTCCTTCGGTATTCTTGGTTTAACAATAAATTGCCTAACATCAGTTAGGTAAACACAGAATTTCTTGACAGCTGCTTTCTAAAAGTGAACTGGTGAGATCGAATAAAAAAATAAACTCTCACAGCTAAACCTTTAAATTGTGTGTGTGTGGGGGAAAATATACGGAGTCATGCAGGCAAGCCTTTCTTTTGGATGTGTGCTTTGCTCAGGCTAGCAATTCTTAATCCTTTGGGTCTCAGGAACCTTTTCCACTCGTAAAAACTATTTATTAATGGTTTATGTATTAGCTTTTTTTATTTCTGCATATGTAAAATTTGAACGTGTTAAGGGCCAATCTTCTCGTAAACTTAAAAAAAATTCTGTGACAACCGCACTTGCATTATTTAAATGATCTTATGTGGAAATATGATGTCTCACCAGTTATCTCCACACGATGCAGCTTTGTTTAGTGATTCAGATATTGCAATGCCGGTCAAGTAATCTTTATGATCAGAAGCTTGGAAGATCTCGTGACCTATCTCTTGAACCTGCGTTGAAATCACCACAAAGTAGCCCAGCGAAAAACCAATCATGATATAATTTTCACCGTACCTGCAAAGACAATAAATTGGACCAAAAAACTCAGCCATCGTTATCTCCTGAGAGAAATAATTTGGAGAATCATCTTAAACTGTGAAATGACTAAAGAATTGAACCTGATCAGAGAAACAGAAGAATTATTCAAAAATTAACTGGTTTTACCAGAAGACAAGGTACCGAGAGAGGCTCAGCTGCAAATCCCCCTTCAGAGACATTACATTTTAGTTTGTAAAATATTCAAATCTCTTTTATTAAAAAAACATAATAATACACCCCCCACCCACCCTGGAAACCAACTAAATAAAACGTCCCAAACACCAAACTCACTTTAACATTATGAATTAAACTTCCGTAGGTTGACAGATTGGGTTTCAGCTCACAAAAACAAAACAAAATATATTTTTTTTAAGTTGCTACACAGTGCTCTTTGTTGTGTTGTTGTTGTTGCAACTAATACAATCACTCCAGAGAAACATTAATACTTTGGGGGGGCGGGTACTTACAATTTGTAAGATATTATCTTTCCGTAACGTTTTTGAAATGCTAGTTCAATTGGCTTTTCTGGATCTTTGTAGTTATAAAAATATAATGTTTTTTGCCCAACTACAATGCATACCTGACCAAAAAAAAAAAGAGACATTGAATGAAAGCAAGAATATTTCCAATACAAATAGCCATATTTTCTCTTCTCCCAAAGGTGCTTTCAAAAAGGCCATTTGACTTCCTTGATTTTTCTTAAAAGACATTTCACTTCTCATCCAAGAAGCTTCTTCAGTTCTAATTAACTTTCTCAATAAAACAAGTAGATGAATATAAAGAGGTTTTTTTAAAAAATAATAATAATAAACCATTAAACTTTTATTAATGTTAAAGCCAAACTGAATAACAACAGAACCAGGTCTGAAAGACTGACGAGTACAAAGAGTTAATTTTTTTTTTTGCCAGTCCAAGTCCAAAATCTCTTGTATAAAGATACTGCCATACCACTTATGAAATCAGAACAAGACATTCGGGGCAAAAGTCAAATGGAAAGAGAGAATGACTGCAATTTCTTTTTAAAAAATATATCTGTCATACAACTAGGACAAAAAAAACAACTATAGTTTAGTGGCAGTAATACTGAATATACTTCAGAAGCAAAGCTTTGCAGGTTAAACTCACCGGAAACAAGCTGCCAGGGCAACAAAGATTGGTTTTGCTAATTTCAAATAATAATTTCAAATGGATTTTTCAGCGTCAGTGGCTTTTCATTTCAGCAGATGAGGCAAGTGTAATATAGTTCTAGCATGGTGATTAATAACCTACCGTGGTCTCATTGTCTCCCGTTTGGTCATCGGTCTTCATCATTACAAACTCCATATTGCTGGGGTCTTCTCTCACTGCTGTCTGCAAGAATGAGATTCTGGATTAACTGAATTTATAGCTCTCTCTTTGTAAAGGGTTAACGATGAAATGACGGAGGTAGGGCAGTAACAGGTTTATCGAGGAACTGTGAGTAACCATTTGAAGGATATTTTAGATGCTGACTGGATTTTTGCACTGTCTTACAATAGATTTAATAATTCAGTCAAGGTGCATTTCATAATTATAATTACCCAACGGTGAATAGAACAGAACAGAAAATAGAATAGAGTAGAACAGAACAGAACAGGAGTTGGAAGGTACCTTGGAGGTCATCTAGCCCAACCCCCTGCTCAAGCAGGGGACCCTATGCCATTTCAGACAAATGGTTGTCCAATCTCTTTTTAAAAACTTCCAGTGTTGGAATATTCACAACTTCTGGAGGCAGGTTGTTCCACTGGTGAATTATTTTAACTGTCAGGAAATTCCTGCTAGGTTGCTTCTCTCCTTGACGAGTTTCCATCCGTTGCTTCTTCTTGTCCTGCCCTCAGGTGCTCTGGAGAATAGCTGGACTGCCTCTTCTTTGGGGCAGCCCCTGAGATATTGGAAGACTGATATCATGTCACCCCTCGTCCCTTCTTTTTATTAAGCATTTGCGTTAGTTACCTGTAATTCAAAAACTGACTAAGGCGTCGATTTGAATTATAACTGTTGGGGGAGTCACATGACAAACACACTGAATAAAGAGAGGAAAACTGTATTTTCTCATCTCTTGCGCACAACAAAAATATATGTTTATTACCACTCTGATAGTGTCGCCCTCATGGTTGCTGATCGTTATCAATTTGTCTTCTCCACCTAAGGCTATTAATTTTTCACTGCTCCAGCAACCGCAGGTGATCCGCTTCGTGTGCTTGCCTGGTAAAAGAAGACAGGCAGAAAAGAATCCCCAACTTTTTGCTTTTTAACAACTCTTCACGACGGCCCAAGACTTAGCTTTAAAACAGCTTTGGAATTATAAGACACGTTCGAAACGCACTGAAAGCTAAGCTTGTAAGCTTGTAAGCTGCCCTGAGTCTTCGGAGAAGGGCGGGATATAGATGGAATTAAAATAAATAAATAAAATAAATAAACCACAATATCTCATTTACAACACAAACAAAGAGTAATCGGTGAGAATATCCCAGCAAACACGAGGGCTGAATTTGGCCGTTTGTAAAAGCGAGAACAGAGTATTTATTCGTGAAAGGAGAAAAACAAGCGTTACAGATAATGCCCAGGAAGATGAGGTTGTTTTTTTTTAAAAAAAAAATCATGGTTATATATAAGGTAAAGGTAAAGGTTCCCCCGCACGTGCGTGCTAGTCGTTTCCGACTCTAGGGGCCAATGCTCATCTCCGTTTCAAAGCCGAAGAGCCAGCGCTTATCCGAGGACGTCTCCGTGGTCATGTGGCCGGCATGACTAGACGCCAAAGGCGCACGGAATGCTGTTACCTTCCCACCTTGGTGGTCCCTATTTTTCTACTTGCATTTTTACGTGCTGTCGAACTGCTAGGTTGGCAGAAGCTGGGACGAGTAACAGGCACTCAGGATTCGACCCGCCAAACTGCCGACCTTCTGATCGACAAGCTCAGCGTCCCAACCCACTGAGCCACCGCGTCCCTTTTCATGGTTATATAGGGAACGATTTAAAAGGATCTGCCCAATAGTTTTGATTTCTCCCAATCCACAAAGGAAAACATTAAATATATTCGTTATGTGGTATGTTATGTTGCCCGGATTTGAATCCCTGTAGTTTTCTTGGCAAGGTTTTCCAGAAGTGGCTTGCCATTGCCAGCTTCCTGGGGCTAAGAGACAGTGACTCGCCCACGATCACCCGGCTGACTTTATGTCGAAGGCAGGACTATGGTAAAACTCACAATCTCCTGGATTCTATCTTAGGCCCTTAACCACTACACCAGAACGGGCTCTGTTGGGTCTATTTTATATCAATTTGCATTTCCATGTCTTTGTTGAAAGGTAGAGGCAATTCTGCAGCCCTCTTTTAGAGCCCAGTTAACGGGGGGGGGGGGGGGGGGTGTTTTCCTGCCCAAATACCCAAAATCTGTCTCTTATGTATGCAAAACCCTTGATTTCTTCCAGTCTTACCACTTGGTGCCCAACAGAATGCCCTTGATCTTTTTCGCAAAGGCCATATCTTCAGAATTATAATTAAATACAAAGGGGGGACAAGAGCAGCATTCTCTATCCATTTTTAAGGGTTTCTTGAGCTCTACTGGGACTGTGAGAGTATGGTGGCCTTATCTGAAAGACTGAACATCAAAATGCTAAAAAAGAAAAAAATATATATTGAAACTTTTTATCAAAATGGATGCCACGGATGAATTCCCCGATTGCGTGTTGCTGATGCTATCAACAACCAAAGAGCACTGCATTGAGGGATTATAGATATAATTTGTTAACTACTAATTCATTTTGTGGGCAAAAGTCTGCTTTTTTTCCCATGCTTAAAATTCTTCTTCTCATGGATAATACTGGAAAAACGTGCCTGGCCTCCAAAACGTGGACTCGGTATGTTCTCGAGTTGTAAAAAAGTGATAAATGCCAAATTGATTACAAGGACAAAAGCCTGAGCTAGCCTAGAAATGATCAGATTATCAGGATATACGTTCTTTTAATCCAAAAGCTTGGAATAGCTTTCAGCAGAATGAACTAGTGAAATGTAAACAAAGGAATGAGAACCAGATTCCAAAATGAATGGGAAAAAAAACACCAGGCCAAAGGCACAACCTCAAAAAAAAAAAAAAAAAAAAAGGTAGCTATCTAAAATAATACTTTGGAGATCCTAGCAGCTCTGCCGATTTGTTGTAGGATGGTAACAATTAAGTCCCAACTTGGCTTTTGTAAAGGAAGTGTCCCCACTTTTATTTACTCCACCGAGACATTCCAGTGGCCAAATACTGGAAGGGGGGAAAAAAATTGCAATTTATATGTCTGCCTGAACATCCTACAACATTCTGAAGAGGCAGAAATACGGAACCAACTGGGGAATAAATTATTTCGGTTTTCGTTTCTGAACCGGATGACTATAAACCAAGGGTCTTCAAACTTGGCCCTCTTATGACTTGTGGACCTCAACTCCCAGAATTCCTCAGCCAGCATGGCTGGCTGAGGAATTCTGGGAGTTGAAGTCCACAAGTCATAAAAGGGCCAAGACCCCTGCTATAAACAGTTTTAAAGCACAACTTTGCGTGTGGCTGTGCTCTTGAGCGGTTTACTTATTGGATATAAACAATTTTCTTCCTTGCACACATTTGCTTTCGTGGGGCGCTTGGGCTGACTTTGGCGGTTCTCTTACAGACATTTCATTTCCAAACTAGGTAATGCCATCAGTGCTAATTTGGTAACGAACCCCTCATTTGGTATGAAACAGCTGCAAAAACAAACACAAAAAAACCCCCCACTCAGCTCAGAAGACTCTACAGTTCAATCCTCAGCTACAAATATTCTCTTGCACTGGTAACACATTTGCTTTTTTCTGAATAAAACCTGTTCCATTTTTAAATACAGCTCATCAGAAAATCCCTCTCTGCAGTTTTCAAGCTACTGACCAAGGATAGGAATCTTGCGGGAAGTTTGACGATTATATATTAGTACATTTCCTTTAACTGTTCCAGCAACTAGTAAGGCTTCAGTTTTTGACCAACATATGAAAGACATTGGTTCCCTGAAACATAAAAAAAATAAAAAAAAAATAAAAATAAGCTCTGCCCAATTAAACAATATCTACAACTTTATTTTTGAGGAATAAGCAGTACAACCAAAAGCCCCTCAAGATGAGATTAGGTAGCTGAGCATGATTCAATTAAAACACTAGAAAATGGGGCAGAAAATATGTGCACAAAGTTTATCAACGGTTAAGGTAAGATAAGATCAAGACTTCTTGGTGAGAACCATTTCTAAAATTAACAGAAAAGAAAACAGAACAGTTAAAAGACTCTCTCAATATCAAACCCCATACCCGGAAATGACCAAATTCAAAATGAACATTTGCATTTGGATAAATTCTTTAAAAATACAGATGGGGCCCCTTGCCTAAAGTTAGTTGTTCTTCTGAGAGAAGAAAGAAATGAAATCAAACGGAGGAAGGACATAATAATCCAAGGAGACTTTGGAGGAATTATCCACAAACCATGAAGACAATAAAAAGAACAGTTTTGTTTTGAAAACAGGATGAAGGGAAAGTATTTTAAAAACAGACTGAATTCTGACTCCATGAGGTACAAGAGGAAGGGAAGGAAAACACAGCTAGACATCCATGATTTATGTTGTTATGTTATGTTATGTTGTGTTGTGTTGTGTTGTGTGCTGTGCTGTGCTATGCTATGCTAATTTGCAGGAGAAACTCTTTTGGAGCACTTCTTCATTAGCAACATGGTCAAAATAAAAAATCTTGAGGATTCGACAAAGGCATCTTTCTTGGAAGATGCCAAGTCTTTTGTTAAGTCTTTTGTAATTTCTCCTGCAAATTACGTAACATAGTTGCATGCAGAAGATGCCAACTTGCAGGTCCTCTAGTCCACATGGAGGATAATCAAATAAGGCAGTGAAATCTCTCTCTCTCTCTCTCTCTCTCACACACACACACACACATACACACACACACACACACACACACACCGATGACAAACGACCAAGAGGACACCCTGGAAATACATGGCAGTACATTACACTAATTTGATAAATAAATTACCTCATACTAGTATCCATCAAACTGGTTTTGTTTGTATTGGCATCCCACAGATAAATAGCACTGGATTTATCAGCAATAACTGCAAGAGTATCTCCATCTTGATCCCAATCCATACTGATGCAGTTCCTATAGGACGACAAAAATGTCCAAATGGTCTTTAATAAGCATCATTGTTTTATTGTCTGTCCTACTTATGTTTTATAGCCTGTTCCCAAACTCCACATAAAAGATACTAGCGCAGAAAATGGAGAAAATCTAACTGGGTAAATACCTTATTTTCCAAACATCCAGTATCTGTTTTAGATCACCCACAAGTGAGACTTTAAATTTAGAGAACATCTAAGGTCATGAATTGAGATTTAAAACTTACCCTGGTAAAATAATTTCATTTTTCTTTTGACCATGGCGATCAAAGACTTTGACAGTATGACTGTGCCTTTAAACAAATAAAGAAAATTTGTAAGAATTATAGTAAGGTTTTTGGCAACCATCTAAAACCTCAGTGTCAAATTTTTTGCATATCTTTGAAAGAAGGTAAGCAATGAGGTACAAACATCTTTCATTCCACACACTGCATTTTTGTAATGTGAAATCAAGACATCTAGGATCTTTAATTTTTCTTTTTAGAGTTAATTACATTTAAATATTTAAATCTATTTTTTCCTCATGTAAACCAACCCAATACTTTTACCTTTCTTAAGGAATAGTTAAAACTAAAAAGAGAAAGAAAAATGAGAATAAGAAAAAGAAGAAAATAAAAAGATAATATACTACTTAAAATCCCTATTTCCTATAAGCTAAGACATATTTATTTCCAAAAAACTTTTTATCCAGTAAAAATGTTTAGAACACTGTGGGAAAAACAAATGTAAACAAGAACTGTAAACAGGATATACGATGAGACACCCAGAATGACTAGATAGAAAAGGAATACTATATTGCTGTGATTATTATTATTATTATTATTATTATATTTTATTTATATACCGCCCTTCTCCCGAAGGACTCAGGGCGGTGAACAGGGCAATACATGTTAAAAAACAATACTACAAAAATTAAAAATTAATTAAAAATTAAAAATTATTTCTAGAAATATTAGAAAACTTTTATGGTTGTCATTTATTAAAACAATAAGAAGTGTATTAACTTAAGGCTGGTAAAAGAGCACACTATGGGGAAAAGAGGAAATCATGTAAAGTTATCACGTGGATTATAGAATTTAATTCTTAGTGAATGTTTGTTCAATGTAAACCCAGACAACACATTGTTTACCAAATATCAAGGTGATTGTTAAAAAATAAAACATATTTTTTTAAAACAAACATTTTTTTTCTTTTTAGCTTACCCTGTAACAGCAATGTAGTTTCCTAATGTTTTTTGCCAAGCAAATTGCACAGGGGCACTTGGCGCATCCTTCTTTGAAAGGGTAAATATTTTCTGTGGAAGGAGAGTAGCAATTATACATTTGTAAGAACTTTTCATGCCATACTACAATCTATAGAACACAGTTCATCTGTATGAAGGCCAGTTCACAGCAGTCTCTCTCTTATTGGGAGGATACTATGACGGTTGCAGTGTCCCAGAGCGACGCGATCCCCTTTTGCGACCGCTTGACAAGCGACGTCAATGGGGCAGCCAGATTCCCTTAGCAGCTTGACAACTGCAGCGACTCACTTAACAACTGTGGCCAGAAAGGTCGTTAGAGGGGGCAAAGCAGACTTTGCCATTATCTTGCTCAGCGATGGAAACCTGGGGCTCCACTGCAGTCGTAAGTTGAGGACCAACTGGTAACGCTTGTTTAAATTCTTGTTGCATAGAACAAGAGCCTTGGTGGAGCAGAGGGCTAATGCCTCCTTAAGTAACACCAGCTGCCTGCAGTTAGTGCAGGTTCGCATCCCACCAGGCTCAAGGTTGACTCAGCCTTCCATCCTTCCAAGGTAGGTAAAATGAGGACCCAGATTGTTGGGGGCAATAAGTTGACTTTGTAATAATGCCGCTTGGGGTGTGTGTGAAAGCCCTAACAAGCAGGCATATACATAGAATGAAAGCTACTGCTAAGCTTGTAAGCCGCCCTGAGTCTTCGGAGAAGGGTGGGATATAAATGGAATTAAAATTAAAAAAAATAAAAATGGTGTTGCAGCTCTCTTCTCCCTTTTTTCCTTCCGGACTGGCGCTCCAAATTGCTGCCCCTGCCTCCTTTTGTCGCTTCTCCAAAGACGATTCCCCTCCAGCCCAATTAACTGGATGGTCGTCTCATCTAAATCCTAATTTTGTTCCAACTGGGCGGTGTAGCTAGGCTGAATTACAGCTAATCCTCCAGTTACGATCACGTCTGAGCCCTAAGTGAGACAGTTGTTAAAAGTGAATTTCGACACACACACACACACACACACACCCCTTACGGGTTTCCTTGCCACGGCTCATCGCTGCAGTTGTCAAGTCGGCGACAAAAGTTGTGAAGAAGATCCAATTTCCCCCGTCGGGGTTCTGCAGGCCGGAAGGCTCCCAAAGCCAGGTTCGCTTCAACAGCCGTGTAACCAGCGGGAAGAAGCTGCAGCCATTGGCTTAAACCACTGGATGCAAAAACGCACTTTGCAAAACTACGTCGCAATCAGCGGTGGAAATTTGGGTGGGGGTGAGGGTGTTTCCCCATTGTGGTCGTTAAGGCGAGGACCGCCGCTAATGGTTTTCGTGGCGCAGACCGTAAGTGTGGAGGGGAGGGGAGGCTCCCCTGGGTGGGTGTGTTTGTGTGTGTGGAATTCGGGTGAAGCCACAACCTTCAAACAACAGGGGAAGCTTTGGGTTTGCCCCCACCCCACCCCGACTCCCCATTTCAGAAGAACAGTTCAGAGTGGGAAGGGGATCCTGGGAGGTCATCTAGTCCAACCCGCTGCCCAGGCCGGAGAAAACCCCCCCCCCCCCCCCCCCCCCAAAAAAAATCCCGTTTCAGGCAATTGGCCGGCCGGCCGGCCTCGTCTTTGCCCGGGAATCAACCCGGGTTCACACAATCCCTCGTGTCGCCAAACACCCCCCCCCAAAAAAAAACTTCTTTTCCCTTGTCGTGTGAAGGCCGTGGTTTCGCCCAAAGCCACCCCAGGGAAGCCCCGCCTCCCCCATTTCGGGAGAACAATTCAGAGTCGGAAAGGGATCCTGGGAGGTCATCTAGTCCAGCCCCCTGGCCCGGGCAGGAGACGCGACCCCAACCAAGGGCCGTCCGGGCTCTTAGGCGACGGAGGGCCCTTCTCCCCTCTCACGGCTTTCTCCCCGCACGTTCCTCCAGGGGGGAAAAGGAAACCGCACCCGTTGAACAGCCGCCTGTCCTACCCAACCGGGAAAGCGACGGGCGCCTGAGAGGGGAGGGAAGGCCCCGAGCCCGTCCTTAGCAACGGAAGGGGTTTCTTTCGCCCCCGCCAAGGGGCCTCGAGGCCCGGAGAAGCCCCTCGCTCGGCCCCGCTGCTCCCCATCATCCCCGCCGCCTCGCCCGCTACCTGCATCTTTTCGCCTCGGCGACGAAAGGAGCGAGAGAGGCGAAGGGCGCATGCGCGCACTCGGCCGCCCTGTCGTCAACCGCGTCGGCGTCACCCGGGAGATGGCGGCCCCTAGAGCTAGGAAGCGGACTTAAATGGCAGAGGCGACCCATTGCTCGGAGCGGTTGTTGGTTAAGAGTACGACGAGTTAACGTCGTAAGAGCGTGTGGGAAGCTCGTCAGTTCTCGGGTCAAGTGCAAAGCGAGGCTGCCGACGCAGAAGGGCAAAGACCTCAGCTTTCTTGAGAAACCTACGGCGCTAGGCAGGGCGGAAGGGAAGCGGGGGCCGGGTTGTCTTCAAACCTGGCCCTTTGGTGACTTGAAGACTTCAACTCCCAGAATTCCTCAGCCAGCCACGCTGGCTGAGGAATTCTGGGAGTTGAAGTCCACAAGTCACCAAAGGGCCTGGTTTGAAGGACAACCCCCCTGAGCAAGAGCAATGCGCTCAGTAACCCCAGCCATGGGTCACCGTTGGGAGACTTAAACCGTGGAAAGATTGTCCTGGAGAAAACCTTACGCCTCGAGTTGTTTCAAAAAAAATAAATAAATAGTAAAGGGGTGGGGGGATGTGATATAAGTAAATAAACATGGAGAAAAATCCAAGAGTCAACGCCCGGCTTGATGGCCCGCGATCAAAGGTCATTTCTATGTTTTGTTTTTTAAAAAATGACAACCTGCGTATAAAAATATTGTCGGGGATGAAAGGGCTATCCACAGGATACAGTCAACTTATGACAGCTCCTTATTTCTGTAAATTATGCAAATTGCTAATAAAGAATTTTTGGGAGGCTGAGATGGTCATTTCGAACTTATTTTGTTCTCATCAGTCAGTCATACCCTTTATCTGAGATTCGAACCTGGGCTGATTTTGTGTGTGTGTGTGTGTATGTGTATGTATAGGGACGCGGTGGCTCAGTGGGTTAAGACGCTGAGCTTGTCGATCAGAAGGTCGGCAGTTTGGCGGGTCGAATCCCCAGTGCCGCGTAACAGAGTGAGCGCCTGTTACGCGTCCCAGCTTCTGCCCACCTAGCAGTTCGAAAGCATGTCAAAATGCAAGTAGAAAAATAGGGACCACTACGGTGGGAAGGTAACAGCGTTCCGTGCGCCTTTGGAGAGAAGGAGAGAAGGGCGGTATATAAATAAAATTATTTATTTATTTATTATTTATGCCGGCCACATGACCAGGGAGACGTCCTCGGACAAGCGTGGCTCTTCGGCTTTGAAACGGAGATGAGCACCGGCCCCTAGAGTCGGAAACGACTAGCACGCATGTGCAGGGGAACCTTTACCTTTACCTTTATGTGTATGTATAAGCTGCCCTATCTCCCGAAGGACTCAGGGCGGCTCACAACAATAAAACAGCTATAAAAAACAGTAATAGGAATATTAAAAAAAAAAAAATCAAATTACAAAGCCCCATAATATATAATTCTGCCATTCCAGAAAAAAAAAAATCAGCGTTATGGGATTGAACATCGTTGATCGATAGAAAACTATGAAATTATTCCACTGATGAACCAACACTGAAATATAAAACAAAAACTTAACAGATCACTATTAGAAAATCACCGCCATCAGCCCCGCCCATTCACCACTTCCCGGCCCCGCCCATTCACCGCGCCCTCCCCTTTCCTGAGGGCAGCAGCCCCGCCCTCCCATTGCTAAGGCTCCCGCCGAGTCCCTAGAGCTAAGAAATGAGAGAAGCGTCTTGACTCTTCTGTATAATGAACATTGATTAATTAGCTCGTCACCAGCTAGACGTGAACATTAATTGACAGCTCCCGATATTTAATATGATAGATGCTTTTACTCCACTTAGATTTAGAATATTTTCCAAGAAAACCACAGGAGCAAACCCACTCAGAAGTGATAGAAAAGAAGCATGATGTCGATGAGATTATTATTGGTAGAAGTTTTAGAAAAAAAAAACTTTATATTTAATTGTTCCTTATCAAATTAATAAGCATTGTATTAATTTAGGTTGCAAAGAAAAGATTGTTGGAAGAAGAGAAAATCAAGCAAAGCTATAATGTGGATTTGGGAATGTACAAATTAATCGATAGTGATTACTTTGTAAATGTAAACCCAGACAACACGGTGTTTACTGAATATCAAGATGTTTATATTTTTAAAAAATCAATTTTATATATATATATATATATATACACATAGACACACACACACACACACAGGTAAAGATTCCCCCCGCACATGGGTGCTACTCGTTTCCGATTCTAGGGGCCGGTGCTCATCTCCGTTTCAAAGCCGAAGAGCCAGCGCTTGTCCAAGGACTTCTCCGTGGTCATGTGGCCGGCATGACTAGACGCCAAAGGCGCACGGAACGCTGTTACCTTCCCACCGGAATGGTCCCTATTTTTCTACTTGCATTTTTACGTGCTTTCGAACTGCTAGGTTGGCAGAAGCTGGGATGAGTAACAGGCCCTCACTCTGCTATGCGGCACATGGGATTCGACCCGCCAAACTGCCGACCTTCTGATCGACAAGCTCAGCGTCTTAACCCACTGAGCCACCGCGTCCCTTATATACATATACATACATACATACATACATACATATATACATATGCATATCAGTCTCCCTTTAATTCGTTAGCAAAACCAATTTACACACACACACACACACATACACACACACACACATATATACATATATATATATTGATGTTTTTTTATATAAAATGAACAATGTGTACATTTATCGCAACTTACATTAAACTAAAATAGAGGAGGAAATTTAAAAAGATGTCTACTTGGAAATCCGTCAATAGGTCTACTCTTGATAAAAGTCAGCAACATGTATAAAAATTGCCACTCGGTGACTTCTGAAACCAAAATCTGTACATCTTATTTTGCTGGAAAAAAATGTATCTACATAAATCTTTAAAATGAAAGCAGATGAGAATTTTGCTTTGTAGATTCAGTAGCCTACTTTTTCCTGGAAAAAATAAAAAAGATGATGGGTGATACCCAATTAAGGTATGTGAATATTTTAACAATGCTGTAAGGACCTCTCTCCGACTTTCTTTTTTTTTTTAAAAAAAAATGCAACATCAAAATGGAGTAAAACTCTAAAAGATGTGCAGAAACTGGAATTAAGTGTTAAGCAATTTGCTTAATTTTGGACTTAAAAATTAAAATTAAAATTTAAAAAAAAATGTCTCTGGGGAAATAGGGACAGATGCTTTTAGAGTTCCTGCACATTCGTTTTCTCAGAAAGGGAAGCAGTTTTCTCTTCGGGGTTCAGAGCGGAAGGCTGGATGATCTGAAGTATTTCCAGGTCCTACTTGGGACGTTACTTGGGTTTTGCAGAAGCTGGGACCGTGCCTTCATTTGGCCCTCTGATCTGAGCTATCTGGCAATGGATGGAGTTGGTTAGCCATCATCCAGCTAAGTGTCCCATCTCTAAAAACTAGAGTAAGCTGCTGGTAATTTGGAAGAATTAAAAGCTGGATTCGTATTTGCAAACAGCAGACTTACTGTCTCTTAGGCAACTGTGCTAAAAAAAAAATCTAAAATCCTTTTGGATGTGTGTCTCCTGGTCCACGATGCACCAAAGCAGCCACAAACCATATCATTTCAACCATCGCCGTCCTTTATTGTTGGTAATTGGGTTCTTCTGATAGAATGCTGTCTTTGGATCTCACCAAGAGGTCCAAAGGGCCAAATCATCGTTGAGTCTGTAGACCAAATTGTTCCAGAGGTCCTGGTCTTTATCTAGATGCTCAGAAGCAAACTTTAGTCTTGATGTTCTTTCTGAACAGCAAAAGTCTCCTCTCCTCTGCAGGCATAATTTGGGCAGCTCTTTCTAGTGGAAGACTTACGCGCTTTGCTATCAATAGTGGCAAGAGATACCTGTAGGCCATGTGAATAAATGTTTTTCGTCATATTTCAACGTTTATCTGAACCTAACTTTTCCAAGTTAAAGCAAATCAATGGGACGTGCTTGCCTTTTGACAGTCTATAAATTTTAACATAACAATAACTCAGTTTTTTTTTCAAAAAAAGTATATAGCTACAATCCTTGTTTCCACTTACCTGGAATAAGTTTCACTAAAAAAAAAAAATCACGCAGTCATTTAAACACGCGCAATGTAAAATAAAAGATTACCTAGATAAAAAATACAATTTCCTAAAACTGGATTAATTTTTAATTCTACAACGCAGGTTCCCCCCCCCAAAAAAAATGAACTGAAAAATTACTCTGTTTTCAATAACTGAGACTTCATCAAGTCTTTAGAAGTAAACACTTTTGCAGACCTGCTTCATAAGGATGATTATCTGGAAAGGGATATCTACAGCATTATTAAGTGTGATTGCATCTATTTCTAAAAATGTCGGGGTTTCGGTTAAAAAATATAACAAGACAATTTTTCTGCAAGAAATTTCTTTTTATCTATTCTGTAAGGTATGGCATTTCAAAGCTTGGCTAGGTGTTAACAAATTTTGTAATTTGTAACGTCTGCGCACAAGGGGGATATACCATTACTGCCCTGCATTTACTCAATACAGCGACTACACGGAAGCTTCCGTGTAAGTTAGAATATAAAAAAATAATGAATTGCTGCAGTTTGCTGTTAACGTTTTATAAACATTGTGATATGTTCAGAAGATTACATGAGTGACATTACAACATGCCTCGTTCGTGTATTTTAATGGTAACATGCCTTTCAATAAAAAAAATTGGAGAGCAAAAACAAGTAATTAAAAGTAGCATTGTAGAGTACCACAAACACAACTGTAGAATAAATAAATAAATGTGGGCAACATAGTAGACAAAAGGAGGCAAAAGTATGTTGTGTCAAACTTCTTCACAGACCCTCTTTGTGCTGTCACGTCAGAACTATGTAATGCGTATCGTGCTGCCACCATGTGGTTGTTTGGGGGAATTACAACATTATGCCAATGTGGTCAGCCAATCCCTCCCATTTTGTGACGTACTTCCTCCGTCTCCTTACCATGTGCCTTTACACCCCTCCCCTTGCTGGCATGGACTTCCTCCTTCTCCCTGGGTGATTCTCTTCCTCCATAACCGGCAGATACACGTGCTGAGGGTCGTTACTGTCTTTTGACCTTGAAATACCGTCCACTTCATCATCTACCACACCTTGTCTGCTGTAATCTTCTCTACATGCAAATAAAGGTCCTTTTGGATGATTAAAAGGTAATTTCATGAGTTCTGCTATCTGGCAAAGGCTGTTAACAGTGATAGTATCCACTATACAGGCCAGGCACAGGGGTTTCAGCAAGGGGATAAATCATTAAACAATAGTCAGAGTCAGAATAGTCAAAAGACAGTAATTATCTTGCCTTGAGAGAGAGTGCATGTAGAGACCACTGGGTGTGAGATGGTGGCAGGAAGTGATAGAAAGTTCAAGGTAAGAAGGAGGAAGTCCATTCCCAGAAAGGGGAGGGGTGTAAAGGCACATGGTAAGGAGATGGAGGAAGTACGACACAAAATGGGAGGGATTGGCTGACCACATTAGCATAATGTTGTAATTCCCCCAAACAACCACATGGTGGCAGCACGATACGCATTACATAGTTCTGACATGACAGCACACTCTTCTATGATGCTGGTGATCCAGCTGCAAAAAAAAACACCCTGAAGACAGCAGAATCATTATGATATGATAGAAATCTGCAGCCTATATGAACGGCTATATAATATACAACTTTTAAGGAACATGAAAAGATTCAAGTTCAAACCAATTATAAATTTTAGGCAAAATGCTATCAAGATGAAACATATCCAACTAGAATGGATTAATCTGAGCAAATCTTGTCTTTGCAAAATATCTAGTCATTGGAAGGCTCTTTCCCGTAGGCGATTATATTAAAAGTTGAAACAGGCCATCCGCAAACTCATCTGAAATGCAAAGAAAACTGCCAAAGGTGAAAATAATCATTGTAGGTACTTTTGATTATTTTTATAGAGAGGGAGCCTTGCTCTTAAAATGCTATCGGAGTTGTTTTCCTCATGTTTTTGTTATCAGAATGCTAATGTAAAATTGCATTCTTCATCTCGCCGGTGTCAAGATGCAAAATTTTGGAAAAGCAAGTTTCCTGTTTTGGAAGAAGAAAATGACAAACTTGCCGTTTGTTATACAGAAGCTGGTTTAAAGTTTATGACTGTTAGCATGAAAAATCAGTAGAACTGAGACCTTTCAGAGGATCTGCAGCTGATCCAAGAACAGGCAGAACAGAGCAAAGGCAGGAGCAGTGAAGGTCAGCCAGATTACCCGCGAGGAGGCAGCCTCGCCCTTCTTGATGGGCTGCACCAGAAGTTGGCTATTTATAGCACAGCAAACAGAGGGGGACGTTGCTGGGAACAATGTACCTGTTCTCTTGCTGTGTGTGCTTGCTTTGAACTTTGGATTGTGTGTCTCTTCAGCTGTTTCCTTTGCCTGTGGATTTGCCTTTGCCTTGGGAACTTGCTTTGGCCTACTGCAGTGATGGCAAACCTTTCAGAGACCAAGTGCCCAAACTGCAACCCAAAACCCGCGTATGAATTGTCGGGTGCCGGGTGGGCATGGCCCATTGGGTGGGCGTGGCTGTGGTGGTAACAGCAGACTGGGTGGGATTAAAAAGTTCAATTAATCAATTCCAACTTTGCAAGGTCTTTTTTTTCCCTGTGAGAAGTTGAAATTGATTGAAACTTTTTTTTTTTGCACATGGCGGCGGCAGCCTAAAGCGAAAAGGTTTTATAAAACCAGCTGAAGGCCTAGGACTGGGGCGATGACACACATGACCACAGAGAGGGCTCTGAGTGCCACCTGTGGCACGCGTGCCATAGGTTCGCCATCACTGGCCTACTGGATTGACCTCGCCTTTGTCTTGAGGACTAGTGTTGGCTTCATTTGACCTCAAACCGCTTCTTGCCTTTAGGCAGAAGGCAGTAATAGTGGCCTTGTCATCAAAAGAGACGGAACGGGACTACTTCTGAGTAACTTGAGCCACCTGCAGAAACTGCTTCACGGTAACCCAGCCTGCCTCTTTGAACTTAACAATGGCGGTGAAAAAAAATGACCAAAGGTCAGTTGCAACATCCTCACGATCACGTAATCAAAATTTGAGGGCTTGGCAACTGGCATGTATTAACACGTCCCGGGGTCAAATGGAGGAAGCAGGGTCAACGGGGAAGCCAGATGCCCTTAAGAACTGAAGTGTAATTCATACAACAACTGTGGCAAAAAGAGCCGTAAAGTGGAGCGCAGATCACTTAACAACTATCTTGCTTAACAATGGAAATGTCAGCCTCAGTTGCGGTCGTTAAGTCGAGGACTACCTGCCGCATTTACAAAAAAAAAAAAAAAAAAAAAAGGCACAAAAGAAAATATAAAAAGCTGAAAGCAGGTTGGAACATCCAAATATTTCATAACAGCGTAAACATATAAACCTTAAGAAGATTCCACAGAAGAACTGCTACAGTATGAAATAATTGAGCTACAGGAATTTGATCTTAGGGAATTTGAATAGCCTTTGATTAGGAATGTAACTGAACATCTGAAATGTAACTAGGCCAAACCCATTTTTTTTGTTTGTTTGTTGGAATAACACACTATAAATGCCTATATAATATCTGTGGCAATGTCTCTTTTAGTCTCAGCTGAAGTTTGCCACAATCCTGGAATGTTTTGGAATAACGTAATAATAATACGAGTCATTTTTAATCAGCTCATCAAAACTCTCTTTCATTGTAACTTTTTTGAGGAAGTGATCCACAAAGTGACAACACAATCCCAGTTCGGAAAGATATTGCAGGATTATTTTCTAGGGTACGTAAAATTTCCTAACAAGACACCAGGTATTCAGTGATGGAAAGTTCTTGAAAAATACACTCCGTAACCTATTTCCAAACGTAAGACAATAATTAAAATAAGGCTTCGGTTGAAAGGGAAAAGAAGCAAAAGCTCTCTGACAAACTACAGGTTGTCCTGGACTTACGACAGCTCATTTAGTGACTGCGGAAAGTTACAAGGGCACAGAAAAAGCGACTTATGACCACTTTTCACATTGATGACCGTTGCCGCATCCGCGTGGTCAGGTGATCAAAACTGAGATGTTTGGCAACTGGCTCGTATTTGTGACGGTTGCAGGGTCCCGAGGTCACATGGCTCTCCTTTTGCGACCGTCTTGACACAGAAAGTCAATGGGGGAAGCCAGGCTCATTTAACAACCGTGTTACCAACTCACCAAGGGCATTGATTCGCTTGACAGCGGCGGCGAGAAAAAGTCGTAAAGTGGGGCAAAACTCGCTGAACAAAAACCTCCCTTAGCGACAAAAAAAAAAAAATGGGCACAGTTACGGCCGTTCAAGCCGAGGACTTCCTGTATAGGCATCGGAGGTAAAGCATTGCTCGAATAAGAAGTACACTTGATTATTTCCTTTGCGTTTGGTTTGTCGTACCATGTCAAAACAAAAACGAAGCAAATAATAAAATAAAGAGCATTTGGAACGAAGCAAGACTGCCTCTTGCATCTTGCAAAAGGACACAGAGGAAATTGCAGATCTGTGGCTAGAGGCCAAAACTTTCTTTCAGGCCTCTAGACAGCCAGGGGTCTTCAAGCCTGACCCTTTTATGACTTGTGGACTTCAACTCCCAGAATTCCTCAGCCAGCCACGT
>JAKJMR010001141.1:449431-467375 GCA_024449315.1 Daboia siamensis
TCAGGTGCCATCCGGAGCTCAACCGGCAACTGATTCCATAAAGCCGGGGCGCCCACAGAGAAGGCCCTCCCCCTGGGGGCCACCAGCCGACATTCCCTGACTGGCGGCACCCTGAGGAGGCCCTCTCTGTGGGAACGCACAGGGCGGAAGTCCACAAGTCATAACAGGGCCAGGTTTGAAGACCCTTGCTCTAGAACAGGGGTGTCAAACTCAATTTCATTGAGGGCCGCATCAGCATTGCAGTTGCCCTCAAGGGGATGGGTGGGTGTGGCCTGTGTGGGTGTGGCCTACTGGGTGGGCGTGGCTAGAGTGCGTATGGCCTGCTGGGTGGGCGTGGCCAGCTCTACATCGTTGGCATCAAGGGTGCCTATGGGGGCCTGGGCAGGAGTGGGACAGATCTGAGGGTCTCTGGCAGAAGGAGGGTCTCTGGGCCAGGGCCAAAGCAGTGGGGGCCGTTCCCTCACTGTTTCCAGGATGGCTTCGTGGGCCGCATGAAACCACTTTGCGGGCCGGATCCGGCCCCCGGGCCTTGTGTTTGACATGTCTGCTCTAGAACAATCAAAATGATTGCCTTTCTTTTCTGATTTCTGTACTTACACGCTTCCTATTTGTAATGTATTCCATTACCGATACACAGAGACGGGTACATAAACTGCATTACTCGTTTTTTTGTTCTTTAAAGTGCACAATGTTGGTCCTTTAAAAAAAATCTTTTAGACAAATAGATTTAAGGTCAGTCTCTTTGCCTTGCGAAGAAGATACACGGTACCTTACGTGTTTTTTTTATGCTGTCATAACTCGATGTGAAATTCCCAGTCTACAGAAAGAGGCAATTTATTTCACTCCTAGAGTTTGACAGTCACCACGCAGGCCCCAGCTCTTCCAAGGCACAACGGTGCAACCTGAAACAGCAAAAGAATTTGGGGAAAAAAAAAAACAATAATCAGAGACAAAAATTATCAATAAGATTTCACAAATGTTTTGGAGAAGGTGAGAAGCAAGGCCACCCTTGTTCAAATTAAAGCCCAGTTAGAATCTAGAGCTCACCAAGGTTCAACCTCAGAAACTCTGATCTGGCATCAAACCTCAGTTCCCGAAATTGTCAAATTGGACCATGGTTAATCATTTCTATCATGATCACTACCAGCTACTGAATTTGTATGATTCTCGACTTCACAGCAACTCTGCAGAAATGTTTTTCTTAATATAACATTTCTCCTTCTGCGATGGTTTCCCCCCCACCCACCCCCTCTTATTCAATCTATCCCGCTAGGCTAGACTTCAAATCCTTGATAAATTTATATTCCATTTCTGAGTCAGATTAACCTAGTCCGGAATTTACACAGTCGGAATAATAATAAAGGGAAGCATTTCAAATTTAAATTGCAGTGGAAAACCTACGTGGAAAACTTTTTTGTCTTCTACTAATACCATGCCCTTTCTCATATATTTGAAAAAAAAAAAAAGCAAATAGGAAGCTTGATTCCGCAGTTAAAGAAAACATTTACGATCAAAGACCAATAATAATAATAATAATAATAATAATAATAATAATAATAATAATAATTTTATTTATATACCGCCCTTCTCCCGAAGGACTCAGGGCGGTGTACAGGGCAAATATATAACAATACAAAAATACAAAAGTTAAAAAAGGATTAAACATATGCCCAACTAAAAACAATAAATACAGATATTAAAATAACCACCCATCCCTCATCAGGCCAGGCCGGATTGTACAAATAAGAATGTCTTCAGATCGCGACGGAAGGAGCGAAGGTCGGGCGCCATCCGGAGCTCAGCCGGCAGCTGATTCCATAGCTCCAGGGCGCCCACAGAGAAGGATCTCCCCCTGGGGGCTGCCAATCCACATTCTCTGATCGGTGGCACCCTGAGGAGACCCTCTCTGTGGGAACGCACAGGGTGGAGGGAAGTTAATGCCGGCAGCAGGTGATCCCCAAGGTACTCCGGACCAATAATAATAATAATAATAATAATAATAATAATAATAATAATAATAAAATCTAGCACCAGGTACAGTCACAGGATATCACAAATTTTAAAAAGAAGCAAAGATAATTAAAAATAAGGTTCTTAAATGAAAAGAAACAAAGGGCCACGTTCAAACCCTGCCCACTCCCTTCGGGCACGAATGACGTTACCTAGTTTGACGATGAAATGTCCGCAATGAAACAACCAAGCTCAGAGTATCAAAGACCCCACAATCTCAGGTGTGCTAGTCAGCTCTCTTCACTTCAACATTACCTGTGTCCACTCATTTATCTGAGGGTCATATGATTCTACTGTATTAAGGTAGGCTTGTCCGTCATATCCTCCAACAGCATACAGCTTATCCCCCAGAAGGCAGACACCCACTGCATCTCGGCTGATGCTCATTGACGCAACAGCAGTCCACATGTCTGTTTTGGGATCGTATCTGATTAAAAAATAAGAAGTTTCCATTTTATTTAATTGAAGAACTGTCAGGAAAATATATGTCTGCCTTTGCAATGTGATTCCCCTGGAACCCGTTTTGATATTTTTGGTGAAAGGCAAGGTCTTGAAACCCTACCGGTTTCCCCGGGAAACTGTTTATATACTAAAACTCTGTTTTTCTGTGTCACCCTTTCACTGGGTGAAAATGATGAATCGTTGGAAGGCAAAAAAACTTTGAACCAAGGCGTATCTCAAAATGGCCTAACTTACAGAAGGTGTGCAAAATCCAGGAGTCTTCTGGAATTGAAAATTGGGTGAATTTTATAAAAGAGTCTATTGCGTAAAAATTACTATAAAACGTTTTAACGACATAACCCAAAATATCATAAAGCATTTCGTGTGGTCAATTCCTAATGTTTATCTTGGCTATAAATTTTAATCTGGGTTATTTTCAAGGCAGATAAATCTTGGAGTACAAGTAGTTTAACGACATAACCCATTTAATCTTTGGGTTCAAATAGTTCCTCAGTTTACAACAGTTCGTTTAGTGACCGTTCAAAATTACAACGGCACTGAACTTATGACTGTTTTTCACACTGGTCATATAATAAATACTCAGATGCTTGACAACTGATTTATATTTAGGATGGTTGCAGTGTCCTATGATTTAGATAAGGCTAAAAAGAAAGAAAACACACACCTAGAACTTAATTCTACATATTTTGGAAATCTGCCATAAGAGGCTTTTATGGAAAACCCACGAGGTGGGAATGAGGGCCTTACTGTACAGGTAGTTCTCAACTTACAACAGAGACCATTCAAAGTTACAGCAACACTGGAAAAAGTGACCTGGGGACCATTTTGCACACTTGCAACCTTTGTAGCATCGCCATCATCAGCTGATCAAACTTCAGATATTTAGCTCCTGGTTCCTACTGTATTTGTGACTGTTGCTGTGTCCCAGGGATCTACCTGCACTACGGACAGCCAAATGGAGAGGAGTGAAAATTGTATAAAACCAGACACGTCACTAGATGCTAAAATCATTAAGACGACGTCTGATTTATTTTGGCCCCGGCTTGCGTGCAAATTGATTGGAGAAGGCAAGGATGCTAGGAATGCTTAGTGCAGGGGTCTTCAAACGTGGCCCTTTTGTGACTTGTGGACTTCAACTCCCAGAATTCCTCAGCCAGCCACGTGTTGAAGTCCACAAGTCATAAAAGGGCCACGTTTGAAGACCCCTGGCCTAGTGGAGCCGGAAGAAGGGCCAAGCAGAGAACATGCTGGCTTGATACAAAGCAGATACAGGTAATCCTGGACTTATGAGCACAATGCAGCCCAACATTTCCCTTGCTATGTCAGACATTTGTTAAGTCAATTTTGCCCCCATTTTACGCGTTTTCTTGCCACAGCTGTTAAGGGAATCACAACAGCTGTTAAGTTACTAAGATGGTTGTTCAGCGAATCTGGCTTTGCCGTCACGAGCTCATAAGTCAATCGCGTGATCCTGGGACACCGTAACCGACCCAAAGGCGAACCGGTCGCCAAGCGTTCCAAATTTTAATCCCACGACTGAGAGGATGCTACGAGGGTCGTTAAGTGTGAAACGCCGTCCCAAGTCACCTTTTTTCCCCCAGCGACGTTGTAGCTTTGAATGGTCACTAAATGGACGGTTGCAAAATGGGGACGATCTGCACAAAGAGGAACATCCCGCAACCGAAAAAGCCTACGCTTGACAAGGTAGCATGGGGAGGACTTACCCACAAAGCCACCGAGTGTACGACATGACTCGGTGGTTAAAACAACAACAACTGTTAAGTTCACCCTCAAAACGATTGCGCCAAGCCTTCAAGTTTAAGCGATTGATTGGGATAGTACCTCTCTACGCAATCAGACAGCCTGGATGTCAGATTAGAAGCTGGTGCGTCGTGACCTCCGATAGCATACAGGAAGCCATTCCAAGTTGTTACTCCCACACCCCCTCTTCGTTTTGACATCTGAGCGCAGAGCGTCCACTTGTTGGTGTGCGGGTCAAAACATTCTACGGACTTCAGACATGAGCTTCCATCTCGGCCGCCGATTGCGTAGAGCCTGCAAACGTACACGGACACGTCAGAGAGAGGTGATGTTCGGTTTGCAATGACAGTGAATGTTTTTAGCCAGGGTGGAGAATGAGGGTGACGGTTCGTCCTCCCAGCTCGTGGGTTGCTTTCCGAATGTTTCGTTACCAGGCTGGGTAACGTCTTCAGTGGAGTTGAGGGGATGTCAACGTTCTTCTGTTGATAAGGGGTTCAGTGTGTCAAGGGAGGGTCTTGGGATGGGTCAGGCGTGGGTGTGTCAAGTGAGGCCTTTGCTTAACAACGGGCTCAACTGTGGCTGTAAGTCCAGGACCACCTGACTACCGGAAAGCCTTACCCTTCTTTTGGTTCTCTGTACTTATTGTACTTACTTACAAAATCAACACAGACAGGGACTGCAGCCAAGAAATTAAGACGTTTGCTCTTGGGGAGGAAAGCCATGGCAAATCTAGACAGCACACTGAAAAGCAGAGACATCACCCTGCCAACAAAAGTGCGTATAGCCAAGGCTGTGGTCTTCCCAGTTGCAATGTATGGCAGTGAAAGCTGGACCATAAGAAAGGCTGAGCGCTAAAGACTCGAGGCCCTTGAATTCTGGTACTGGAGAAGACTCCTGCGAGTCCCTCGGACTGCAAGGCGATCAAACCGGTCAGTCCTAGAGGAGATCAACCCTGACTGCTCTTTAGAAAGCCAGATCCTGAAGCTGAAACTCAAATCCTTTGGCCACCTGATGAGAAGGAAGGATTCACTGGAGAAGAGCCTCATGCTGGGAAAGATTGAGGGCAAGAGAAGAAGAAGGGGATTACAGAGAATGAGGTGGCTAAATGGAATCACTGAAGCAGTAGGCATGAACTTAAAGGGACTCCAGAGGATGGTGGAGGACAGGAAGGCCTGGAGGAACATTGTCCATGGGGTCGCGATGGGTCAGAGACACGATTTTGCAACTAACAACATATCTATATCTATATATCTATATCTATGTGTATCTATATCTATATCTCATTGGCCACCTGATGAGAAGGAAGGACTCACTGGAGAAGAGCCTCATGCTGGGAAAGATGGAGGGCAAGAGAAGAAGGGGACGACAGAGAAGGAGGTGGCTGGATGGAGTCACTGAAGCAGTAGGCGTGAGCTTAAATGGACTCCAGAAGATGGTAGAAGACAGGAAGGCCTGGAGGAACATTGTCCATGGGGTTGCGATGGGTCGGACACGACTTCACAGCTAACAACAACAACACTTACTTTCCACTTAGTACGGCTACGCCCACTGTACTCCTTGGAGTTGACATGCTAGCCACAAAGTTCCACTGCCGGGCCTGTGGATCCCACCTTTCTACCGTATTCAGGTAGCTCCAACCATCGTGTCCTCCCACAGCATACATAGGGCCTTCCAATACTGCCACTCCTTCAAAAGGAAAAAAACATCACAAATTGCTCAGTGCTGGGCTTCTCCCACTCTTGAAGCAAAAGCCAGATCTCAAATTATTTTCTTTTCTTTTTTTTTAAAAAAAAGAATTTCATTGGATTTTATAGGGTTAGGAATAAGAGCCATAAGAAAGGCTGAGCGCCAAAGAATCGAGGCTTTTGAACTATGGTGCTGGAGAAGACTCCTGCGAGTCCCTTGGACTGCAAGGAGATCAAACCGGTCAGTCCTAGAGGAGATCAACCCTGACTGCTCTTTAGAAGGCCAGATCCTGAAGTTGAAACTCAAGATACTTTGGCCACCTGATGAGAAGGAAGGACTCGCCGGAGAAGAGCCTCATGCTGGGAAAGGTTGAGGGCAAGAGAAGAAGGGGACGACAGAGAATGAGGTGGCTGGATGGAGTCAGTGAAGCAGTAGGCGTGAGCTTAAATGGACTCCAGAAGATGGTAGAGGACAGGAAGGCCTGGAGGAACGTTGTCCATAGGGTCGCGATGGGTCGGACACGACTTCGCAACCAACAATAACAAGAAGGAATAAGATAGGGTCGGGGTTGGGGCTGGGGGTTTAGGCTGGGATTAGGACAGGGTTGGGGTCAACATTGGGGTTATCCCCCAGTAACATTTTCAATATTTAGCAAACAGAGTATTGCCCGGGTACATATGTTTAGGCAACAATAATTAATGTAGTAATAGGTAATAACAATAGTAAGTATGATTGGTTATCGTAGACAGTACTAACTGATCAATGCATAACATTCTTCTTCCAGTTCATTCTCCTAACCATGTTCTAAAGTAAACTGAATCTTCTTTCTCTTTCATCTCTAATGTCAATCTATCCATTTCTGCACCTTCTAAGATTTTCTTGATTAATGCCTCTTCGGTTGGTAAGTTTTGATTTTTCCAATGTTTGGGCAAATACAATTCTCGCTGCCGTTAATACAGGCCAATATTCAATGTTCCTTTCTCCTTCTCATAACTATGTCCTAATATTCCTAACGAAAACAGTTCTGGTTTAAATTCTATCTGTTTATTCATCATCTTTTCCAACCATGCACGTTATCTTAAACCAATCAATATTTTCATGGAAGTTTTCAGAATGACATAAAATCCCTCAGGGAGATCCAAGGAATATTGTGTCCTCAACTTAGCTCTCAGGTGGGATATAAATAACATGCGAAATCAAACAATTTTGGCGTTCATAATGTTGATTATTACTTGAAACACTTAATAGCAGTAGCACTTAAGACTTATATCCCACCCGACAGTGCTTTACAGCCCTAAGAGTCAGCATGTTGTCCCCAACAATCTGAGTACTTCTCCTTTTACCGGCCTCTGAAGGACGGAAGGCTGAGTCAACCTTGAGCCGGTCAGGATCGAACTCTTATCTGTGGGCAGAGTTAATCTGCAGTATTGGATTCTGCCCCTCCAGGGCTCCTGTTAAAATTAATAATTTCAGACCAAGGTATTGGAAAGAAACAGAAATTAGCCAAAGATAGTTTGCCTGTGATCAGATTCTTACTATAAGTGGGAAAGTTTGCTCCTACCAGTACAAATGGGCTCCAAATTTAGAACCACCAATATAACTAAAGTTATTTAACAGTTTTAAAGTTAACTCCCCCCCCCCCATGACAATGAACCACAAATAAAACATTAGAATCACCTACTTGAGTTAATCTAGTAAAAGCTCAACGCAATTAGTGCAGGTTCGCATCCCACCAGGCTCAAGGTTGACTCAGCCTTCCATCCTTCCGAGGTAGGTAAAATGAGGACCCAGATTGTTGGGGGCAATAAGCTGACTTTGTAATAATGCCGCTTGGGGTGTGTGTGAAAGCCCTAACAAGCAGGCATATACATAGAATGAAGGCTACTGCTAAGCTTGTAAGCCGCCCTGAGTCTTCGGAGAAGGGCGGGATATAAATGTAATAAAAATAAAAAATAAAATAAAATAACCCTTTTTTAAAAAAACAAAAATGTAAATATTTATACATACCAAGCCCGTGCCGGTGAGTTGACATGGGTGGCATCACGCTCCAAGTTTTCGTTTTTGGGTTATAACACTCCACAGTGTTCAACGTTTTTAGTCCGTCTCTACCTCCGACGACATATAATTTGTCATCTAACACGGCCACGCCAAACTGTAATCTCCTCCCATTCATATTTGCAACAGGAGTCCACATATTGGTACGGAGATCGTATTTTTCAATGCTCGTTGCTCCTTAATAATAGTATAATATATGTTAAAAAAAAGAATACGTGGAACAATAATTGCAGTTCTATGAAAATGAAACAGGTTGTACTCCATGTAGAAGGCTAGTGATAAGTCTTACTAGTTCTTTTGGCTCTTTTATGACTCGCAGAGTTCAACTCCCAGAATTCCTGAGCCAGCATGGCTCAGCTTGGAAACCTCTCCCTTTCCCCTCAGCATAGCTGGCTCAGGAATTCTGGGAGTTGAAGTCCATGCGTCATAAAGGAATCATAGTTCCCCCATGCTGGCTCAGGAATTCTGGGAGATGAAGTCCACAAGTCATAAAAGGGCCACGTTTGAAGACCCCTGGTTTAGTGTATAGGCCAGAGGTAGGCAACCTTGGCTCTTTTATGACTCGTGGACTTCAACTCCCAGAATTCCTGAGCCAGCATGGCTCAGCTTGGAAACCTCTCCCTTTCCTCTCAGCATGGCTGGCTCAGGAATTCTGGGAGTTGAAGTCCATGAGTCATCAAAGAGCCAAGGTTGCTTACCTGCACTAGTTAAATAGGTTAGATCCAAACTGAAACTTGTGTTTCTACTTCTGCTGCAAAGGTGATTACACCAATTAGTTGCTCATGAAACTCTAATCACAGGTAATCCTCGACTTACGATGGAGCCCAAAATTTATGTTAAGCGAGTCATTTGTTAAGTGAATTTTGCCCCATTTTACGACCCTTCTCGTCATACTGGTTAAATGAATCGCGGCAGTCGTTAAGTTAGTTACATACGGTCATTAATAGAATCTGGCTTCGCCCACTGACTTTGTCCTTCAGAAGGTCTCAAAAGATAAGGACGCCGCCACCGTCGTCAGTGTGTGTCAGTTGCCAAGCCTCTGAATTCTGATCACATGACCACGAGGAGGAGGCTGCAATGGTCGTTAAGTGTGAAAAATAGCGGCCGTTTTTTTCAGGGATGATGTCAACAGTCACTAAGTGAACTGCTGTAACTTGAGGACTACCTGTATGATGGAGTAGGTGTTTGTTTTTTTATATTATATTTTATTAGTTTTCTAATTTTACAACTTAACATTTAAAAAGCAATGTGGTGACTGGGTTAATCAATAATTCAATAATATACATAAATCTTTAATATAAATCTCAACTTACAACATCAGATATTTCCTCTCTTTTTCCCTTAATATCTACTATCTCATATTAGGCTAGTATAGTTATTATTATTATTATCAACTAAGTAAAACCATCTTTGTTACATTTATCAATAATTTTTAGCTTATACATATCTTAATTGTGTTTGCATTCAATCCTTACATACAATCAATGTCCTGTTATAATTTTTTCCCCAAGCTTTAATTTCCCATCGACATTCAAATTAACATTTGGTATTTATCATTTCCAACCTTTAGGTAACCAAAGTTTCCCTTATCTCAACTTTTTCCCCTTTTCATAACAAGTACACATCTTATCTATTTGCATATAGTCTTGTTCTGTTTTCTAAAAGTTATCTATTTTCCACCATATTAAACCAAAAGTCTATTAGTCTTATTACACATCTTACCTATTCAATTATTGTTACTTTATTTTCTAAAACTTATCTATTTTCCACCACATTCAACCCTCTAATCAGTAATATGAAATCCCCTCTAATAAATCAAAACCCTAGTTTCCTTCAGCCTTACTCTGGCTTTCTTCCTTTGCCAACTGACCTTCCATATCAGTACTTTTGAATCATCAAACAGTTCTCCCTCTATTATTATATATATCAGACATGTCAAACACAAGGCCCGGTGGCCGGATCCAGCCCGCGAAGTGGTTTCATGCGGCCCGTGAAGCCATCCTGGAAACAGTGAGGGAACGGCCCCCACCCACTGCCTTGGCCCCGGCCCAGAGACCCTCCTTCTGCCAGAGACTCTCGGATCTGTCCCACTCCTGCCCAGGCCCCCATAGGCACCCTTGATGCGAATGATGTAGAGCTGGCCACGCCCATCCAGTAGGCCATACGCTCTAGCCACGCCCACCCAGTAGGCCACGTCCACCCAGGCCACACCCACCCAGCCCCTTGAGGGCAACCGCAATGCTGATGCGGCCCTCAATGAAATTGGAGTTTGACACCCCTGATATATATTATTTGAAATAAGAAAGACCATTCGATTACAGTTTTTGGAAGAACTAGCCCATTTGTATTCATTAGATCACCTCCCTATTACTCCAATTTCCCACCATTGTGCTGATAAGTTTATCTTCCATTCAATCTGTTCTTCATCCTTTTCCTCAGACTTCTTCTGATCTGTGTGAAACGTCTTTTCCATTCTCAATGTTGTCACTCCCTTTTCTGATTTTTCCATTGACTGGATCTGATGGTCAATTGGGTCCTCTGCCTTAAGTGTTTAGTTGTTCCACTTATCTTGTTATTTTCTGCATTGTTAGTTCTTTGGTTGCAGTCAAGGTCTGAGTTTGTGTATCTAAGCTGGCATCTTGTTCCTTTATGTTGCATCTTGTCTTGCCACAAGCTGAAAGAATGGTTTCGTGTATTGATTTCAACACAGAAAGGATTTTTTTTCCCCTGATCTTCATCCACATTCTCTTGATAATGTGTTAAGTTAAAGGCTTTAAAATCAAACGTTAAAAATAGTTTTTCGTTTTTTATAACTGGGTATGGGACATGAGCTTGTCGATCAGAAGGTCGACAATATTATAACTGGGTATTAGGACGCTGAGCTCGTCGATCAGAAGGTCGGCAGTTTGGCGGGTCGAATCCCGAGTGCCGCGTAACAGAGTGAGCGCCTGTTACTCGTCCCAGCTTCTGCCAACCTAGCAGTTCGAAAGCATGTAAAAATGCAAGTAGAAAAATAGCTTCCCCGGTGGGAAGCTAACAGCGTTCCGTGCGCCTTTGGCGTCTAGTCACGCCGGCCACATGACCACGGAGACGTCCTCGGACAAGCGCTGGCTCTTTGGCTTTGAAACAGAGATGAGCACCGGCCCCTAGAGTCGGAAACGACTAGCACGCATGTGTGGGGGAACCTTTACCTTTACCTTTATGGGACATGTATTTCACGTGTTATAGGTAGTCTTTATATTGGAGATTGTTTATCAAGTAAGAATTTATAGTCCAAAGTATTCCATCATCTTGTGTAATAACAGATGCTTCTCATGTAAAGAAATAGGAAAGCAATTCCCCACAAATAACTCTTGAGAATCAGTAAAGGTTTACATTCATAGTTCAAAGAGGCCAGATATGCCACCCAAAAGTTCCTTCTTTACAGCTGAGTGGTATTTGTCAAGGTCAGAAGAGTTTTTTCTAGAGTCTCGGCTTGGCTTGGCTTGGCTTGGCGTCTCTTTTAGTCAATAACAAGTTGTAATACCATACTTCACCATAAGATGTCACCAATGCCATTTCAAGCTTTTGAAGTCCAAAGCTTTTATGATAGTTTTTCAAGGTTTCTTTCTTTCTTCTTTTTTTTTTTTAGATAAAAACAAATGTCTCCAGGATTTGTTCTTACAGTTGCTCTGTTTCCCTTGAGTAGTTAGATGCTGCTGTTCTTAAGAAGGTGGGGTAGAAATTCCCTTCCCTCTCTCCTCACAGGGGGAAGAGTACTTTGGGCAGCTTTTACAGGAAAAGATATTTAAAGTCTTAAAGAGAAGATCAGATCTCACCCAGTTTCATCTGCACTGCTTTAAAGGAGCTTGGTGGTAATTTTGACTTTGGGTGTCAGCAGCTTAGTGATGAACCATATTGCTATGGCCGGTCTTTCCTCCGCCGGTTTGGAGAGCTGCCCCGGATCAAGCGTAAGAGCTGCCGCCCTCCCACAATCAAGCGGGGATCCCCTCCTTGTTCGTCACCCCTACAGGGCGATTTTCAACCCTTTCCAGGGTCCTCTAGTGGAATGAATTCAGATGCGGAAGACGGAGTTCGCCTTCCGGCGTCCGTAGGTGCCACAATGGCAAACCAGAAGTCAATGATGGGAGTAGTTTTTAATCTTTATTATAAACCGATACCTTTAGTTGCATCCATGCCTCCGACTGCAAACAGGACACCAACAGTAGATTTTCTAGGCTTTGTCCGAGGGCTTTGCAACATGGGCCTTCTCTCTGGCAACAGATGGTACTTCATCGCTTCCATGATGAGTTTTTGACATTCAATGTCATCTCTGAAGAGTACGTTGTTTTCCATGTCTGCTAAAAACTAGGTAAAAGGAGAGATAAAATGTGCTGAATTGCTAAACAATAATAGTGGATCAGGAATAAGCCAGCACAAAACGCAAGTTAGCACTGTGGATGTCATCTAACCCAGAGGTCCCCAACCTTTTGGGCACCAGGGACCGGTTCCGTGGAGAGAGGTTTTTCCACGTACCAGAGAGTGCGTGGTTTTGTTTGCTGCCTGCATCCCAAGGGGTTTGGCTTGTTTGTGAGGTACAGTTGCTGGCATGCTGTGGCCCGGTACCCATCCAAGGATCGGGGATTGGGGAACCCTGATCTAACCTATCATCAGTATGCACGCTTAATGAGTAGTCTGCAATGATCAGGTTATAAAAAGAACAAGCACTATTACTAGAAATTTCAGTTTCTCTACATCAACGCAGGCTTTAACTATTTTCCCTAGGATAAAAATCCATTTGCCCGAAGCGGTAATTACTCTGTTGGATGAAACTTTCACACAAAATATTGTGCGGCAGGCAGCAAGATTAACTAATGCTGCAGTAACTTAAACATGTAGAATATAGAAATTATATTATGCATTATTGATATCTAATTCTACATTTTAGGGGCTTGTAACCGCTGCAAATTTCATTAGTATCGTGGGCTTCAGTGAATGTTAAGGATGAAGGGTTTCTGTATGACATAATTCCTAATGGACAGAGCAGCATAACACATATTAATGGACATCAACATCAAGTTTTACAGTGTTAATCCTCACCAAAGAGCAATTGGTTTGCTCTGAATTATCCAGATTCGGTGCATTCCCCCCAAAATCAACCTAGATTACTCTTCAAAAGGTTGCAACCCTAATAACTGTTTAACTGATCTAGTAAAGTAGCACCCACAACAAATACTGATCTACAATTTAGTGAAACTTATTTTAATATAACAAATTAAAATTTCTGGATAGTAATCAGAAGCGTGAAACATTTCTGATTACTTTTTTTTTTTTATTCTTCCTTTTCTTACAGGAACTTTAAATCTGCATATGTGTGTTTTGGACATTCTTTTACTCTATTTTATAATAATCATTCTGCAAGGTATGTTAGATAAGAAACAAAACAGACAAAATATCACCCAGTTAAGTGCCATAGCTGATTCAGAGGGTTTTTTTTTCCCCTTTTCAATTCAAATTCTAACTACATCACCAGACGCAGAGCCTATCCAAAGTTGAAAACTCATTTTTTGATTTTAACGCTCAAAACCATGAGCACTGAAGGAGGTTCACGCGGAGCAAGTTAACCTTTCATTAACTGGATCCGACCGATTAATAAAGAATCAATAGGTCTTTTGCACTTTCCTGAGTGTACCATATTCAACAAGGGAATCCCTTTTACAAGTGATCGCCATGCCTGCAAGCCGGCAGTTGGTCTGTAATTAATTTTAAGGCTGACGCAGAAAAGGGAGCCACTGATTTTAGTCGTTTGGACTGAGGGCGCAAACATAACTTTTGTCCTTAACATGCTCTAGATGACAGAAGGCCAGGACTTTCACAATCTTTTCCTTCCAAAGTGAACATCCATGAAACAAATAATGGTGCAGACTTTGAGCCCGCGAGACCGTGTCTGACACAAAGAATTGGGACCACACATTAACTTAGGATGATCCGTTGCTCAAGCCTATACACAAGAATCTGATCAACTAACAGCCAGCATTAAATTGGCGCCAGATAAAAAAAAATCAACATAATGAATTATAGAGAATTTGGACTTAGATCAATTGTGGGAATGTAACGACTCTAGTTGGATTCTTTTCTTGACTCCTCACCCCACCCCCCCTGCTCCTCTCTTACAGACAGTATAGTAACAGGTAGTATATACAAAACCTTCATGTCAGTAGGATTTGATGATATTTCCCGTCAGTCAAAGTCAGAAGCATGGTTTGGCATTTTAAGTTTCTACAGTATGGAACAACTTATATAAAATTATAAGTATTAGTTGCTGGCTCTTTGGAAGTCTGTTTCAATCTACCGGGCCACAGAACAAATCTACATGATGATGGCTTAATGGGAAAAAAAAAATTCAGCTCTTATCTCCGCAGGTGACTAAACACAGTCATATTTATGCATAAGTGGAATAGACTACAAAATACTCATTTCCATGTCTCCTGATGTTTTAGTGCTTTGAAGCTTTAGTTAACCAAGGATATAGCACCTTCCACTGAGATATGTTTGCAAGTGTTTAATTAAGGCATCACGAATTTAAGTTCTCATCAGATGCAGGCCAAATTCTGCCTGAGGAATTCGCATCACTGGGTGGAATTTCCAATAAACATTTAACTGGTTTGGGTATACTTTGCACAAACTATGATAAAACGATTGTTTCGGCCCACAAAATCAGTTCTGTGTAGCGGCCGAGATAAAAATCTTGCGCGAATAGAATTTTAAAAATGGATTGGCGAGCTGTCTCCCGTTTAATGGTACAGCAGCGTTTACATTTCTTGAACTAAGTCTTCTCTCTCAGCTTTGATTCCAACAATCTCTCCTCTAATTTTTAATTCCTGAAATTATGGCAATAGTTTAATCGCACCCTCGAAGCTTTCTGGTGCTTTTTAAGTCTTGTGAACTGGCCTTTTTTTCTGTTGATCATTCAAAATTTTTCTAAATTCAGAAAATGCGTGCAATGGTTAAAAGGACTTAGAACAGGGGTCCCCAACCTGTGGGCTGCAGCCCGGTAGTGGGCCGTGGCCTCCTGGCCACTGGGCCAGGGGACAGGCTGGCCAGTAAGTGTGCATATGCGTGCACACCCCCTCACTTGCGCTAGCGCAGCAGCTGGGTGCGAAAACAGGACGCCACCACATCTCAGGGTGTGGAAACAGGTTACCGCCACGCCATGGGGTGAAAAAACAGAGCGCCGCTGCGCCACATGACACAGAAACAAGGAGCTGCACCACGCAAGAACAGGGTGGGGCTAGTATCACGCTGGTGCTAGCACCGTCCTGTTTGCAAAGCGCACATGCTCGCGGCCCCTTATGCACGTGCAGATACACATGTAAACTGCTTCCCCCACCCTTTTTCTCCGGTCTGCCAACCGAGAAAGGTTGGTCTTAGAAAAAAAATAATAATTATATATATATATATATATATATCAAAAAAATAAAGGCAACACAAGATAAGACGTCCTACTATTAAATACAGTACATTGTGTTGTTTAAGTGTTTCCTTTATATATGAGCCTTGGTGGAGCAGAGGGCTAATGCCTCCTTAAGTAACACCAGCTGCCTGCAATTAGTGCAGGTTCGCGTCCCACCAGGCTCAAGGTTGACTCAGCCTTCCATCCTTCCGAGGTAGGTAAAATGAGGACCCAGATTGTTGGGGGCAATAAGCTGACTTTGTAATAATGCCGCTTGGGGTGTGTGTGAAAGCCCTAATAAGCAGGCATATACATAGAATGAAGGCTACTGCTAAGCTTGTAAGCCGCCCTGAGTCTTCGGAGAAGGATATAAATGTCATAAAAATAAAAAATAAAAAAATAAATATGTGTGTGTGTGTGTGTATACACACACATACATATATATACACACACATATACATATACATTTATTTTATTAAATTTCTATACCGCCCTTCTCCCAAAGGACACAGGGCGGTGTACAGGGCAATAAAATGCAACATACAAAAGTTAAAAAAAAAATTAAATTAATTGGCCCTAACAATAAATAGTTAAAATAAACTCAAACCCTTAGTCCAGGTCGGCCTGTTCAAACAACCAAGTCTTCAGATATATATTTAAAAAAGGAAAATTCTCCATGTAAGAGACTATTAAGTCACGAAACCTTAAGTTACCGAGAGATCTGAAGACAGATGATTGGCTGTATGGAATGTGACTCACTTACCTGGGGAGCTAGTAAAGGAAGCCTAATGTATGCTAAGAGTTTACTCAGATCTTTCTTCCGTTGTTCCAAATCGTGTTGCACCCAAGTAAGCAACGCATTCAGAATAGTCTCTTCACTAGGAATGTTCATATCATCACTAGCTAAAAGCTTTGCAATTTCGGTGGCTGGTAGCAGGAGGAATTCTTGGTTTCTAATTACTTCCATGAAGTGCTCCTAAAAATGATAAGAAGTATATATAAAACCACGTGTATATGAAATGGAGGAAAGACCTGGGCACGTATTGCCCATTTGATTTTGCAGTCTTTTTTTTCCTCCCGTTCGCTGGTGTCACAAAGGAAATTCCAATTAGCGCTCAGTGACCGGGTGAAATAAAATTCACAGGGGAAAAAAAAAAAAAAGATCTCCAAAAAATTACCTGGTTGTATCCTCTCCTGTAAATAAATATTTGGAAGGCTGTACGTTTTCTAGATGAAATGTTTAGGCTTGGTTTAAAAAAAACAAAACAGAAAATCAGCTATTGGTAAATAAAAGAAATCTACTAGATTTCTTTTAAAGTAAATCACCAAAGTTGCTCGTCAGGTCACAAAAGGGGATCACATAAACCCAGGACTTTGCAACCGTCCTAAATATGAACCAGTTGCCAAGCGTCTGAATTTTCGTCACGTGATGCCGTAAGGCGGGGACTACCTCTATTTAACGGTCATTTCATTCCCATTTAGAAAATCTCCAACGTAAGCAAACGGTGCAAACGTTTTCCACCCTTTCCTTTTCGGCAATTTAATTTCCATATGAAGCGCAATGCATAATACACGGTTTTTAGTAAGCAGCAGCGTTAAAACAGTGGTGTAGATCCACCAAACTAAACATTGCAGGAACGAGCGCAAAATGGCTGCTCCTTTAAAATTTTTGAGGTCAGGCAGCTTTCAAGCAAATGAAATTAAGTAGGATTTTCCTCTAACTTGGAGATTCAATTGGCCTACCCATTTCTGTACTGTTCCCATGGCAACATATATTTCCAGCCAAAGGAAGGGCCTCTACGGTGCTCATTATTACTAAAATTCAATTTCAGGTCTCCGTTGGAATTAAACAATATTTTTTAAAAAGGCCCTGGCAAGAATTGATGTAGCGCAACTAATTGCTCTGGAAAATCACTTTAAAAAAAACCCATCTTAATTTAAATTTTATTCAAGTCAAACTACTGAAGGCTAGGAAAGTACCTCTGGCTTTGTTTTGAGGGTGGTTATTTCCCCCCAGTGCCAATAGCCTTGCAAGAGTAATTTCCAGGGTTTTAGCCTTAGGGGAAATGCTATAATACATCTCAATAAACTAATAAAGGATAATAGAAAGTATCAGTAAGGAATGGCAAAATTACTTATCAGAAATCGCCGGGAAGGCGTAACCCAGGTGACAAAATTCTCAAGGTGTATTTTTTAGTCACATATAGGTAGGCTTAAAAATCTTTTCTTTAGTGACTGTTCGAAGTTATAAAGCAGCTCTTAGTTTGTCCCAAATGCTATTGAATATGTCATCACGTTTTAACTTTTTTTTTTTTTTTGGAATTTGTACAGATTTAAGCGCTCTTCCTAAGAGTTCAAAGAACCTCAGACACATAATCTTAGCAATAATGGTTTCAGCCATAAAGTGGAACGGCCTTCGTGTTGTGTCTGGAAGAAAATGAGCTGAAATAATAATAATAATAATAATAATAATAATAATAATAATAATAATAATAATAATAATAATAATAATAATAATAATAATAATAATAATAATAA
>JAKJMR010001142.1:9091-31073 GCA_024449315.1 Daboia siamensis
AGAATTCCTCAGCCAGGCACGTGTGCCTGGCTGAGGAATTCTGGGAGTTGAAGTCCACCAGTCATCCAAGGGCCAAGTTGGAAGACCCCCGGTCTAAGCAGGGACCCCTGCTGAGAATTCTAACCATTTGGGATCCAGAAATTTCCAGAGCCGGCCACTGCCATCTCCCTGGGAAGGAGCCGCAGGTATTACGCCGCCAAGCCCAAATTTTAACATTTGCCAGTTTCTATCTCCCAGAAAGGGCTCACAGACTTCCATTAGGGAGCAGGGACTACCTCTTCCAGAAGCCTCTGTTTGAGTTCGCGTTCTGTTTCAAGCTTCTGCTGCAAGCTCCGGGCGTTCATCTCCAGCATGGCATGCTTCTTCTCCAAGTCATTGAGCTGGATAGGACAGGGGAGTGGGCAGGTTCAACGGAGGCAGGCATGAAATGCCCCTCAGCCATTGTTCTGAATCTACTTGGCCCTCTGATTCTCTGCCCCCTTTTCTAAACCTCTGTAGAGGCAAGTCCTTGACTTTACAACAATCCATTGAGTGACCCTTTAAAGGGACAACGGCACTGAAAAATAGCGATGGAGCTAGCACGTAGACTTATATGCCGCTTCACAATGCTTTACAGCCCCTCTCTAAGCGGTTCACAGAGCCAGTACATTGCCCCCAACAATCTGGGTCCTCATTTTACCGACCTCGGAAGGATGAAAGGCTGAGTCAACCTTGAGATGGTCAGGATCGAACTCTTGGCAGTGGGCAGAGTTTGGCTGCAATTCTGCATTCTGACCACTACGCCACCACAGCTCCTATCTATCGTCTGTCTGTCTCTCTCCATCCATCCATCCATCCATCCATCCATCCATCCATCCATCCATCCATCTACCTATCTATCTATCTGTCTGTCTGTCACATAAGCAGTAGCACTTAGACTTATATGCCGCTTCACGGTGCTTTACAACCCTCTAAGCGGTTTACAGAGTCAGCATATTTGCTCCCAACAATCTGGGTCCTCATTTTACCAACCTTGGAAGGTTGTAAGTCAGGGGTCCCCAACCTCCGGTCCATGGACCGGTACTGATCCACGGCATGCCAGCAACCGGACCGCGCAAACAAGCAAAGCCCTATCCGTGGGATGCAGGCAGCACACAAAACCACGCACCCTCCAGGCCGTGGAAAAACCTTTCTTCACGGTCCCTGGTGCCCGAAAGGTTGGGGACCTCTGTTGTAAGTCAAGGACTGCCTGTATAGCATTTTAAGTCAACCAACCTTGTCGGACAGACTCTCAGCTTTGAGTTTCTGTTCCTTTAACGCTTGCTGGAGAGCCAAGATCTCTGCTTTATGTTCTTTCACGGCGAGCTCCACGACTTGGCGGGATTCTGTGATACGCTGGTCGGCCCGCACCCTGCGTGAAAGGAAATAAGCAACGGTTTTACGCCACTCGTGGGGGTCTGCTTCCCTTCCAGGATCCCAGGATGGGTGGGATCGATGGGAAAGGAGTTTTCAGACGTCCAAACCCTTCCTTTCGAAGGCCAGAAGGCCATCGTCTAATGCTTCTTCCTAGGTTTTGCCCTTCCGCTCCTGCACTGCTGAGCGAGAGCTAAGTTGGCAGAGCAAGAATCCGGAAGAGAAACGAGTGCCAGATGGTGGCAGTATAAGAGGGTTGCTGGCAAATAATCAATCTCTGTTTCCCAGCGTCAGGCTCTCACATAAAGTTCTGTGTATAGCCTGTATGCTAATCAAGAGCCGAAGAATAAAGAGGTTTAGAAAGCAAGAAATTGTTGAAACCTTTCCACAGCCAACTGTCTCCGTTTCCTTCCTGAAAAAGTGTCAGGAAAAAAAAAATTCTGCTGCAAGAAAACAAGCAAGCTCAGAGTAGCAGGGACCCCTTGTTTCAACCCTGAGCTACAAAGATTCTCCTTTATTGAAGGCTGAAATTCACCGTCTTTCAAGGTTCTGGTTGATTTTAGTACAAAGCCCGTTTTTCAACCCTCTTCTTTTGCTTCGCCATTTTAAAAGGTAAAGCTTCCCCCGCACATGCGTGCTAGTCGTTTCCGACTCTAGGGGCCGGTGCTCATCTCCGTTTCAAAGCCGAAGAGTCGGCGCTTGTCCGAGGACGTCTCCGTGGTCATGTGGCCGGCATGACTAGACGCCAAAGGCGCACGGAACGCTGTTACCTTCCCACCGAAGTGGTCCCTATTTTTCTACTTGCATTTTTACATGCTTTTGAACTGCTAGGTTGGCAGAAGCTGGGACGAGTAACAGGCGCTCACTCTGCTACGCGGCACTCGGGATTCGACCCGCCAAACTGCCGACCTTCTGATCGACAAGCTCAGCATCCTAACCCACTGAGCCACCGTGTCATTTTACATGCACACAAAACCCAAGCCAAAGACAACTTGTTACCTGCTCTGCTTCTCCGTATCCAACATCCTCTGGAGCTCCCGCACCCGGCACTCAAACTGGGTCTTCTCATCCCCCAGAACATTCCTCCATGCCTCCCACTGACGCTCCTTCTCCAGGAGTTCGTCATTCAGAGCCTCCAGATCCATCACTTGCTCCTCCAGCATGGTACAGGTGGTCTTTAAGGCCTCCATGGTCTATAAATAAATCCCCAGCAAAGTTGTTGTTGTTGTTGTTCCCTCCCCCCTCCCCCCCCGATGTTCAGCTCAAGAGCATAATTGTGGTCTAAAATAAAGCTCCTTTACATTCCTTATGAAGAGGTTCTTAACATTTACTGAACCTCTTTTGAGGATAATCAAGAAGATAGGGAACAATGTTCCAGGTAAAATATTTGTATTCTTTTTCCTTGGACTAAAACAATGGAAGAGGGAGAAACAGAGCTACTTGGTCCAGCAGAAAATCTGTTGGCCACAAAGCAGGACAACAGATGACACCAAACGAAGTCTACTCGGAGTGGGCTGAAGTCAAGGTGAATTAGATGCCTGTGAAGAGGGCTTGTCGATTCATGGCTGGGTCTGAATTACCCAAGGGGTGTCTCTTGGGACCATGCTTCTACGTTGACCACATGAGGACTTTGTGGTGCAAAACTCTAACATCTCTCTTGATGTTAATCTAAGCAGATTTTATCCATTCAACGTTCTTTAATTAAACTCTGCAAAGCAATTCTTAGCTTTTTGTTTCTCCACCAGCAATCAGCAGCTAGAGGAGCACAGATTAACAAAAAGTTAACATCAGACCAACAATCAAGTAAGCAGTCCAGGAACTGCCAAAGAAGCCAAGGGCAAACAGCCCAGTCAAAGAATCTCTAAGGGGGTGGGGGGGTGTCTTCTAACTTGGCCCTTTTATGACTTGTGGACATCAACTCCCAGAATTCCTCAGCCAGACACGCTGGCTGAGGAATTCTGGGACTTGAAGTCCACAGGTCACAAAAGGGCCAAGTCTGAAGACCCCTGCTCTAAGATCACCCCAGGACAAGCCACTAGAATATAAAATGAGAACGAACCTCACTCCTTATTAGCACTGATGACGTTACCTAGTTTGGGTAATGAAACATCTGCAAGAAAACAACCAAGCTCAGAGACCATCAAGACCCCTCATTTTTGCTTCTGTTACGCAGAGGTGACGGCCCAGTTCTGGATGATGGATATTAGACGGGGGAGAATAACAGCATTAGGAGTCTGAGGCAGGGACCTAAAGGTCTTAAAAATGGGGAAGAATTAACTATATGCAGAAGACCAAGCCCTCTCCGATGTGCAAGTTAATCTGCTGGCTGAAGAAAAATCTATAACAGCTGGCCTTGGCAGACTTAAATTGGGAGAACTTACTTGCTTTTGACTGGTGAGCTGCATCTCCCGTTCCGTTATCTCGCGACGAAGATGGTCAACCTCACTTCGCAGCTGAACCACCTCGTTGTTTGCCCCCGAAGCTTCATCCAACTGCTTGGAGAGGAAGAAATTCTGGTTGTTCAGCTCAGCGTTATCCTCAGTCAGCTGGTTCAGCTGCTCTTCTAGGTCCGTAATCACCTAAATGAAAAAAAAAAGAAAGGAAAAGAATAACATGCTGGGGGAGGACGGGGTGGGTGGGTGAGGGGGTGGGGGTTGGAAATCTAAGAAACAGGCTGAACTTAAGCCGAGCCTTCTGACAGCCAACTTCCAAAAGTTCATCAAACGGCGTTCTTGGAAGTTTTATCATGCAGCCTTGCAAAATGGCACATGCTGAATTGTAAGATGGCACCTCAATGTTAAGAGTTTACTTTCCACGCTACGACCTGAGTTGGAAGAGTTGCAATAGCGACGAGGAACTGGCACCCCGCGGGGGTCTCGCTGGATCTGCAGATGTTCAAAGGACAGCAGAAGCAAATGGATTCATCCTCCCCAACCTTGCATTACCCTCCCTGTGGACCTCTGACGCTAACGTCCCTAAGAGGGACGCTGATGACTTGCGCGGGGCCCTTTGGAGAGAGGAACACTGGGGGCTTGCCAACAGCTAACCACCCACCCACCCCTCACCCACTTAGGGTACGCTGGGTTCTGTGGTCAGTTAGAAACCTGGGTGTCAAACACGACGAGTGTCTGCCAGCACACGCGTTTTACAGGGGGAAAAGCTAAGATAAGCAGTTCAATGAGAGGCAGGGAAGAAGGCAACAATGCTTTTATGAAAGAAAGAAAGAAAGCCGGTGTCCATTAAAGCAGAATGGGGGTGTGTGTGAGAAGATGGAGCCCTCGGACCACCCGCCCCAGATGTTCTGAATCCTGGCGTCCACGTGGGTAGACGACCTGTCAGAAAATGGAGGCCAACGGTTCAACAAAGAAAACACCTCTGGAGCGCAACAGCCACAATTCCTGAAGGAGAGGTTCAACTGGATGTTGAGTCACCTTCCAGACAACGCTCGACCGAGTCAACCAGCAACAGAACCACTTTCTCAAAAGTTGTCCTAGCGCAACCAGTGGCAACTTCCCCCTTTTCCTCCTGGCAACCAAGGAAGAATTGACAGAGGGGAAAAAAGCGTTGCGAATAGGAATCGACGCCAATGTCATCAAGCTAATTAAAAAAAACACAGCCTCCTGACAATGTGGCTCCCGAGCTCAGGTATCGTCAACCTAAAGAGCATCGTCTCTTGGTGCACTGGATCCATATTTGGAAACCACGATATTTTCTTGGTTCAGCTGCCAGGTGAGGGGGGGGCAGAGGAGAGGAAACGTTTCTCAATTCTTTTATAAATATATAAAGCTAACGGCATCTCCTAACAGGTGGTTGGAAGAAGTATGAAGATAGGCCACAAGGGAACAGCTAGGTGGCCACCTTAAAAGCTCTGAGAACTTTCTAATCCATCTGAACTGTGAAGGATCTGTGAGGGCGGGATATGGGATACCACAAAGAGGTCCTTGGCTCCAGGAACAATCTTTGTTTTCAGTGCATTGGGAGAAACTTTTCAGATTAGTATTAAGGAACAGAAAAAGTGCTTGCTCTTTCTTTTTCCTTTCTAGAAGACAAAAATCAACATCTACGGTCATTCCCCTCCCCTTCCCAGATCTACAGTTGATGCCGATATCTTGAAATTTATCAGATGGGCAGACTGTGAAAAGGTCTTCCCTCCTGGATGTTGGGGATTGATTTACCGATTGACACCATAATTCTGAAATGAACAAGTAAATCGAATAAAATTGAAATGCGACCAACGCAGAGACGCATTTGTGACTATTATTGTTTCCCAGTCCTTGTTTATACCCATGGATGCGTGTCCTTTTATGCAAGGACCCAGGTTTGACTAAACACTATGAGTGGCTTCTCATATTGGTCGGAAATGAACAAGGCTTGCAAAGAAATGCAAAGCCCGACACATTCGAAATTTCAATTTCCTAGTAAAGGAGACGGCGGATGCGAGGACATAAATAAAAAAGTAGGGTTTCACACACACACACACACACACACACCCAAGCTACATGTTAGTTATAAAATTTTAGTACAACACTCGAGGTTACCTTGGTAACTCGGATAGGCAGACAGACCAATCAGCAGTTATTCAGTCATTGCAAATAAAATGGTACCTCTTATATTTTCAGAAGTACATGGGCCTCTGAAGAGCAGGGGCCGGAGGGAAAAAAACCTGGAATGTATATTATCATCACTTTGATGAGCTTCGGAAGCAAGCTGGTTGAAGGCAAATGGAGGAAAACCATAGGCCAGGCAGAATTGACAGCCTAATCCAGCAAGTGTACACTGCCAGTTAATACATTTTGTTTGCCTTCAGGCATCTTCTATGACATACAGGTACAACTGTCTGCTTAGTGACCGTTCAAAGTTACAACGGCACTGGAAAAAGTAACTTGTGACTGTTGTTCACGCTTATTATTATTATTATTATTATTATTATTAATTTTATTTATATACCGCCCTTCTCCCGAAGGACTCAGGGCGGTGAACAGGGCAATACATGTTAAAAAACAATACTACAAAAATTAAGAGAGATTAAACAAGATGCCCCTAAAACAATAAAATAAGATAAAACCCACAATAAAAACCCTAACCCATCCCCCATCAGGCCAGGCCGGCTTGTTCAAATAAGTAGGTCTTCAGATCGCGTCGGAAGGAGCGGAGGTCAGGTGCCATCCGGAGCTCAACCGGCAACTGATTCCATAAAGCCGGTGCGCCCACAGAGAAGGCCCTCCCCCTGGGGGCCACCAGCCGACATTCCCTGACCGGCGGCACCCTGAGGAGGCCCTCTCTGTGGGAACGCACTGGGCGGAGGGATGTTGACGCCGGCAGCAGGTGATCCCCGAGGTACTCCGGACCCAAGCCATGTAGGGCCTTATAAACCATCGTCAGAACCTTGAATCGCACCCGGAAGACAACTGGTAACCAATGCAGCTCGCGGAGCAAAGGTGTAACATGGGAGTACCGGGAAACTCCCAAGACAACTCTCGCGGCTGCATTCTGTACCAGTTGGAGCCTCCGAGTGGTCTTCAAGGGAAGCCCCATGTAGAGAGCGTTGCAGTAGTCCAGACGAGAGGTAACGAGCGCATGAGTGACCGTGCATAGGGCATCCCGGTCTAGATAGGGCCGCAACTGGCCGCACCAGGCGAACCTGGGCGAAAGCCCCCCCTAGTCACAGCCACCTTATGACTGCTGCCCCATCCGCGTGGGGGGGGGGGTGTGTCACGCGATTTACGCTCGAGACCCTTGGCAACTGGTTCACGTTTATGACGGTCGCAGCGTCCCCCGGGGATCACCTGATTCCCCTTTTGCCACCCTCATGACTGGCAAAGTCAGCGGAGGAAGCCAGGTGGAGTTTACAACCCGTGTTGCTAATTGAGCAACCGTAGGGATTCGCCGAACGACGCAAGCAGGCTCCATAAAAATGGAAGAAACCTCGCTTAACCGGTGCCTCGCTTAGCAAACAGAAATGTCGGCTGGTTGCGTACGCCGTGAACAGTTCTATCGGCTATTCTTAGTGCTGGAAGAAAAATAAATAAATAAATAAATAAATAAAAAAGTCTGAAGGACGAGGGCTTTTTTCCAATTCACCTCATGTGGTGCTGCCTGATGCCTTCTTTGGTCCCTGGTGGGGAGGTGTAAAAGATTTAAGAGGCTGCGGTATTTCTGAAATGGATTCAGCGGCGGCGGCGGTGGAGGAGAAACAGGCAGGCAGAGGGGAAGGGATGAGGGTTTAGGAAGAAGGAGAAACCTCTTGCAAAAGAAAGAAAGAAACTTTATTTTCCTTGATCTCAGCAGGTGGGGTGTACTTATGTGAGGACAGGGATAGAAGAGCTCTAACGCAACATGCTCGTTCTATATATATATATATACACACAACGCAACCATGTTTTCATGAATCATGTTGCAGCATCCGTACAAAGCCATAAATACCCTCGGCTGCCCTGTTTAGCATAATATTTCGGCTAAGAATAACAGCAGGCACCTCTGCCTCCTGTTCCCTGTCAAGAAAAATCAGCGGGAGGACCGAGAGCAAGATTCATACTGTTGTGGCACCGAGGTTTCAGCTGCAGCAATAAAGCAGCGAGGCTCTACCTGGAAGGCTACCTTATCCCTAGGAAAGCAAGCAAGTGCCGTTTTGGGTTTGAAGGGCACCGAAGCAGACCAGGCCTGCCAACGCAGAAAGCACCAAGATCAAAGGCACAGGAGAAAATGTTCCGAGGTTGGCTCAATGAGCTGCCGTAATGGATATTTTAGTCCCCCGGATCTACTTCCTTGCGCGTCTTACATCCTCCTCCAAGCTATTTCTGAATTTAGCAGCAGGTTTGCAGCCCAGCTATCAATCTACTACAGGAAGAGGCACAAGGTTTGGGCTGGAGTTTTTTTTTTTTTTAAGAAAACCTGCCCCCCCCCCCCCCCCCCCCCCCGGGTACAGGAACATGAAGGGCCCTGTTTAAAGCCATTGCCCCGTTTAACATCACATCAGAAAGCCGCAAAACCGATCTGCAGCCTGTGGGGAGGGCTGCATCCTTAACTCCCCCCCCCCCACTTTCTCCCCCAGTAAGCATATGCTCAGCCGAAGCAAACTAGGGCAGTGGAATTAAAATTGGGAATTACAGAGCCTGTGCAGAAACAGAGACTTGTTCCCAGGCAAAATTTTAAGCAGTAACCTTTTGGGGAAGCAGTTGGCAATAAACGTAAGCCTGCTGAAAGACTACGAGAAGGAATGACAGCAGCTTTTGGGAAGGGAAGGGAAAAGAAACGGAGGGAGGGAAGAAAGAAAGGCCTACAAATCTTTAGATTACAGATTCCTAGCCCAGGTGGCCTACACCTGTCCTAGGCCATCTGATAACTACAATTCTTTGATTTAAAACAGGAATGGAGAGCTTCTGCCCCCAGTTCATCCATCTGGCCCAAAGTCCCTCAAATGAGGCTCTTTCCTTCTGTACACCACTGCCCGCTGATCCACCATCATGCCCATCCCCACAACATCCGATCCTTGCAGAACACAAATGAGTTGTGTCTCTACCAGGAGAATTTGAAGGAGCTGTGAAATAGAATAGAAAAGATGGAATGGAATAGAAGAATAGGAATAGAAAAGAATAGAATGGAATAGAAGATGGGATGGGATGGGATAGAATAGAATAGAATAAGGACTAGAATAAGAGAATAGAATAGAGAACAGAACAGAACAGAATAGAATAAGAAATAGAATAGAATAAGGAATGGAATGGAATAGAACAGAACAGAGAACAGAACAATAGAATAGAATAGAATAGAATAGAAAATATGCAATGGAATAGAAGAATAGGGATAGAAATAGAAATAGGAATAGGAATAGAATGGAATGGAATAGAATATGGGATGGGATAGAATACAACAGAATAGGATAGGAGTTGGAAGGGACCTTGGAGGTCTTCTAGTCCAGCCCCCAGGGGTGTCCAACTGCCGTGCCCGCGGGCTGGATGTGTCACAAGGAAACCGTGCCCACCCCATTGCCGGCAATGGGGAAAAAGTTCTGATACGTCGCACGGCGTCACGTGACGTCGCGGGTTTGACAGATCTGACCTACACCATCTCAGGAGAACCTACCACACCATCTCAAATGCTTGCTAAGCATTTGTAAACTTCAAGAACGGATTGTGATTTGTGCACAGGCTGGCAGCGGTTTGGGGAGGCCAAACCTTTGCAATGAATTCCCGGAGTTCAAAGGAGAGGAGGCCTGACTTTTTTCCCCAGATACTTACTTTTAAAGAAGTTAAAAAAAACAGCAAGTAGGAAGAGGAAGGACTTCTCCAGGAAGGAATTGGAACATGATCGGTTCTTAACGCCACCGAGGTACGCTGAACGCTGTTTAAAACCATGTGCATATTTCCCCTTTACATTTTTCTACCCCACTTCGAAATCTAACCTGAACTCCTCTGCTACAAGTCAAAGCAAAACACGACCGACACGCACTTTGAACAACGTCAGATTCCCTTGCCCGGAAGGGGCTCGTTGCAAAAATGTTTCTTTCGAGGCCCTGCGTTTGTTTCCGTGCGCACGATCTCGCATGCGCTGCTCCGCATGCAGGTTGCAGCCTTGGCGAGCACTGAGAGAATGCAAGAGGCTGGCTCAAGATGCCGATGGCAGCAAAAGGAAAGCGGAGGCGAGCATTTGCATGCATGGGGGTTTTTTTTGGGGGGGGGGGGGGGGGGAGAGAGAGAAACCTAGGGGGCCTGGTGTGTTTTGTTTTGTTTTTTCATCCTGCGGCAAGGAAACGGAGGTGCAGCCGTGCATGCAGCAATTGCCCAGCTTGCAGCAAATGCACATTTTTGGGTCGCAATTCAAAAGCGACGGCGTGCAATGCTTCTTCCTAGAGAAGAGTGGAAGGTTGCGCTCCCGGAGAATCTGCAGGGTGAGGGAGTCTCAACTTAAAAGAGACAACGAGGCTGGCTGGATGCCCAAGCGTTGTGGGAGTAAAGTCACACAAGGACCACAACACCGCTGGAAGTTGCCAAACACCCATCATTTGTTGCAGCTGCTAAACCATTCTTATTAGCTGCACTGACATGAGATTTATTTATTTATTTATTTGCAATTGTTTCTCAAGGTCTTGGAAGTAGCCAATGCCAGATTTAAGTTCGGCTTCAAACCTCCAGAGAGGAGATTTCCTGGAGATGTAAAGAAGTAAGAATTCAGATCAATCTTGGTTCTGCTAACTCGGGGAAAGCCACAAGACTCCTTTTAAGCCTTTGCCTTTCAAGGAGCAGAGCGAAAAAGAAACCTGGACGTTTTTCCTTCCTCATCCTCTGATTTCAAAAGAAGTCAATGACCTTGGTTGAATACTCACTGTGCAGCTATTACGAAGGGCTTCAAATTTACGCTGGATTTCATCTCTATGTGCCTAAAGGAGGTAAGAAGTTGACCATCAATGTTTGCACACATTAGAGGCAGCATCCAACAGCTGTTGCCACATGAACTGTAGAACAATCTACCAGCAAGCAAAGTTTAAAGAGGGCAGATCCTGACGGTTGTTACTCCTAGCTGGGCTAAAAACAAAAACAACAAGAGTTATTGGCCTCAGGCATCTTCTACACCTGGAAGCTAAAGCTTCAATCATATCTAAATGTCTGCGGAGATGCTTCCTCCTCCAGGTCCTCATTCTCCCAAGGGGGCTTTTTCCAATGGCAACTGGACTGTCCTGGTTGTTTTTTTTTCTTTCCTTGAAGACGTTGCGCTTCTCATCCAAGAAGCTTCTTCAGTTCTGCCTGGATGGTGTAGGGTGGAAGGATTGATAGTCCTTGCAGACAGACGGCCATTAACGATTAACTGCTGTTAACGAGTGATTCTGTGTCGATGGCCAGAAGACTGCAAAGAGTATGAATCCTTCCGTTCTCCAGCATTCAGACCCACCTGAAGAAGCTTCTTCAGAGTCCTTAAAGGTAAAGGTAAGGTAAAGGTTCCCCTGCACATGCGTGCTAGTCGTTTCCGACTCTAGGGGCCGGTGCTCATCTCCGTTTCAAAGCCAAAGAGCCAGCGCTTGTCCGAGGACGTCTCCGTGGTCATGTGGCCGGCATGACTAAACGCCAATGGTGCACGGAACGCTGTTACCTTCCCACCGAAGTGGTCCCTATTTTTCTACTTGCATTTTTATGTGCTTTCGAACTGCTAGGTTGGCAGAAGCTGGGATGCGTAACAGGCGCTCACTCTGTTACGCGGCACTCGGGATTCGACCCGCCAAACTGTCGACCTTCAGATCGACAAGCTCAGCGTCCTAACCCACTGGGCCACCGCATCCCTTTCAGAGTCCTTACGTTCCCACAAACTCTAATCTAGCGCCAATTTAGTCCTGAACTTGAGGTGACCAGATTCTTGGGCATAGATTCTTGAGCAGTAAATCTCCTGAGCTGCAAGTTAAGGATGATCTTGATTCTCTGTGCCTGACAAGACTTCATTCGTTTGCCCGATGTATCTATTTATATAGATATATGTATTTAATGCGCAGGCTATTGAAATCTTATTCCACACACACGAAAGTTGGGGGGGGGGGGGGAAGCCTACAACAAAACATCAGTCAAGCTCCCCCAACCTTGGTCTGCAAAAAAGAACCCATTTTTTAAGGGAGGCATGTTGGGATTTCCTGAACTTGGTTTCGCATTGGGAAATGAAAGTACAGAACGGGCGGTCCTCGACTGACAGCCAGGATTGAGCCCAACATTTTGGTTGCTAAGTGAGACATTTGTTAAGCGGGTTTTTGCCCCACCTTATGACCTGTCTTGCCACCGTTATTAAGTGAATCCCTGCAGTTGATAAGTTAGCAAGTGAATCCCCATCAATTTTGCTTGGCAAAAGATTGACCAACGGTCATAAATTTGTCTGAAGTGGGATAGGGTCTCCTGCCTGAGCAGGGGGTTGGACTAGGTGACCTCCAAGGCCCCTTCCAACATTATTATTATTATTATTATTATTATTATTAAACTTTTATTCATAAAACATGAAACTCAGTCAACTGAACACTCAAATTGACTGGCACTAATGGTTGACATGGGTTGCTACTAGCATCCTAGCTATTGTTATTATTATTATATTATTATTATTATTATTATTATATGGGGAGCCAGTTGAATATTGATCGCACGCTACAAAAGGGTGAAAAATGATCCTCAGTCACTTTTTCCCCCATACCATTGTTAACTTTGAACCGTCACTAAATAGGATTGCTGTAAGTCAAGGACTGCCTGCAAATGAAAAAATCAAGCAACGGAAATTCCTACAAAAAGCTCATCAGCTATCCTAATCTTTCCCCCAAGGAAGTATCTCTTCCCACAACCAGGGATTCATGGAGATAAAGGAAGCCTAGAAGACACCAAAAGATATGGGAGCCTTCAGTTTACTCAAATTTTAGTAAAACGTATATTATTATTATTATTATTATTATTATTATTATTATTATTATTATTATTATTATTATTAGCAAAGTGTAACACAAAATCTCAACCTCCAGCACCAAGGTCCTTTGTCAATCTTGAAGTAGTAGTTTCTGGGCTCATTGGAGGTTCCCCCCCCTCCCCCCCCTGGTATTTCAGCCCTCTTGTCGTAAATCCAAGGTATTTGAGAAAGCAAAATTCTTTCAGCAAATCAAAAAAAAAAAAAAAGGACCAACTACAGAGGGAGGGCTTCCTTGCCCCCACCAGCTGGAGGGGGCTGAGACGAGGTCATCATGTCACCCAAATATGAAGATCAGAAAGAGCTGAAGCACAAGATGGAGAAGAGGAGGGAACACAGTTCCCGCTTGTGTATGATTTTACTGCTTAAGTCAACTGGGTTGGGTTGGGTTTTTTTTTGGGGGGGGGGGGGGGGAACGATTGGATTAAAAGGAAGTTCTTCCAAAGCTTCCACGGGGGATGGAAGGATGTCTGAAGAAAGCAAGACGGATCTGCGCTGACAAGGACCGCGTAGAAGAGCAATGGTCAACTTATTGTACAACTAGGCAACAAACCAACCAATTGTGGATTAGGGCAGACGCCCGGTCCTTTTCACCACTGTTATTTGGGCAATTTATGCCCATTGAATTTGAAAGCTAACAGCATCCACAACATACCAAGAGGTTGGCAAACCGGCATGTTCACCTGGATGGATCTCTCTTTTAATATTTGAGTCTAACACCAAATTGGATGTCTACGAAATCGTTTGCCCAAGATATCCAGGTTTCTTCAACCTGATGTTCTCCAGACAAAGCAGAATCACAGATCCCAGATTTTCCGGCTGGCCAATGCAGCCATCAGTCGTACTGGTTTGAGGGAATGGTAGGGAGCGCGTCAGGTTGAGAAAGGCTACAGAAGTCAGACTAGCGGAGATTCTCCAGAGCTTCAGGAACAGGATATGTGCAAAGCAATTCACCCGCTGTGTTTTATATTAAAATCACAATACTGTCCAGCAGAGCACCATCAACCTACGGAGCAATTGGGTCTAAAGAATGTCCTGCTTCATGTCCTGCTTCGTTGTGGCCCAACGTACGCCGAGCTGTGTCACGTATGAACCCAACTATCAGACACCGTGACGTCCGTGACTTCTGAGTTTCCTACGTGGAAGGTGGACTTTCCAAACCGGAAAGAGCACGTCTGTTCCCCAGTTCTGCTAAGCCCACAAGATACATAGACAGAGATCCTTTGAAGAACGGTACGCTTCTACCTGGATGGTCGTTCTCTTCCACCAAGCTTGCAGCTTCAGAAGGAACACACATGAAATGGGGGCGGGGGAGGGGAAAAAAAAGGGGATACCTGCCTAGACAGCCAGATCAGTTAAATCAACCCTGACAATCAAGGGGGAGGGGAGACAGATGTTGCAGCCAGATCGCCTCTCGTTCTACAGAAGTCCTGTTCTGAATCCTTCAGGCTCCATCTATCAGCAGAAAGGCAGAAAAACAGGGTCCCTCACGGGGAGATAAATGGTGTTTGCTCTTGGGAGGAAGGTCTACATATACTTTTACAACTCCTAAATCCCCCCAAAAAACATCATCGTTGGAGACAGCCAGCGTACAATGCTCCACCTTGGCCAGACCGGATGAAAAATCCTACTTTTGAAAAAAGTTATTTTGACACATCAGAAGTTAGAAAAAATGTTAAAAGAGGGAAAGCACCAGATCAGGTGGACTTTCAAGGTTACATTATGAATGTTTTGAAGACCAAGTGTCATCCCGTTGAAAAAAAATGTGAGGAATTCTACTCTGCAAGGCCCTGCTGTGCTTGATGCTTGGGGGCGGGAAGGCAAATATTGCTTTATTACCCACCTCCACCCCCCCAAAAAAAAAAGGATAAAGGTTTGACCTCTGGTAAGAATTATAGACTGATTTCGTTACTGATCAACGAGTATGAATCTTTTACAATACTACGGCAGCTGAGAGAGAGTGACAAAGATTTTACAGAATTTTGTTCCTCGTGACTCTGGCCAATCTGGATTTCTATCCAGAAGACAATTAAAGGATAATGTGAGCACTCTTCTGGATATAGACATGTTTCAACATCGTTGTGAAAAACAAGTCGCTTTGATTATTTTTTTTAATACAGAGAATAGGGAAGCGTGGAAAAAGGACGTTGCTAAAAATCCATAAACGTCACGTGTAAACGTCTGCAAGAATGGGGATTCTCTTTTTTTAAAGAACGTCCAAGGAACGAAATCAAAGCAACTTACCTGCAATTAGCCTCTTTCCCGGCCTATCAGTGTTAGCAAATTTCCACAAAAGAGTGTCGGTTGCACTTTATTAAGTACTGCATTCGAGTCCCTGTGCTGGATTCCTTCCAAGGGAAGAGCTCCATTTGGGCTTTAAAGGGAAGCCCGCGTCAAGAGTGGGAGAGTTCACCGCCTAAGCTAACTCTCATCTTGCAAGCCTAAAGTAGCACTTACAAAAAGCAGTGGGCGACATGACCGTCATCAATGGTTTAAGCGGTGGGCTGGGATGAAAACACAACACATCTGGATTGTATTTCGAAATCAGAGTGAGGTTGAGATGGGATTCCAGGAGGATTTTTAGCCACAGGCAGTTCTGGAATGACCTGCTTCAGGACCAAGGTCACCTCTCGTCCAGGATCCATGGTCTTCTAAGGGCTGTTTGTTCTCCTCACGATGGGCTTCAGGAGAGGGTCTAGGTACAGGGGTAAGCAACCTCGGCTCTTTTAGAACTCGTGGACTTCAACTCCCAGAATTCCTTAGCCAGCCGTGCTGAGGGGAAAGGGAGAGGTTTCCAAGCTGAGCCATGCTAGCTCAGGAATTCTGGGAGTTGAAGTCCACAAGTCATGAGGGGGCCATAGTTCCCCCATGCTGGCTCAGGAATTCTGGGAGTTGAAGTCCACGAGTCATGAGGGGGCCATAGTTCCCCCATGCTGGCTCAGGAATTCTGGGAGTTGAAGTCCACAAGTCATGAGGGGGCCATAGTTCCCCCATGCTAGCTCAGGAATTCTGGGAGTTGAAGTCCACGAGTCCTAAAAGAGCCAAGGGTGCCTACCCCTCGGTCTAGGACAAGTCTCCACAGCCAATTCGCCCCAGCCAACTCGCCGTGGGACAATTCGGCCCTGTATTAATCATTGCCTTCAATTACTTTTATTATTGGTGACCCCGTTTTCGCCAAAAGTAATGTTAAACTCTTGTATTTCCAGATTGACTTTTTTTCTTTCATCATTATTATTAGGGTCTACGGTTCCATTGTAATGAGTTGGCCGTGACCAAACTGGCTGAGGCGAGCTGGCCGATCCCACCAGAAGCTTTCTCGTGTCAAATCGTCTTCTTCAAAAAGTTCACTCCTGGCCTGAGCATCCCCCCTGCCCTTCAAAAGTTCTAGCTTCCAAAATGGCAACCAATAAGGTGTCGAGATGATTTGACATTTAGACCTCCTGTAGGGGTGGGGGGGTGGGGGAACCAGAAACTAAGAGTTTCTGTGGCATCACGGATCAACAAGTCTCTTTCCAGAGCAGCATGATCTGGAAAACACAGGGATCCTACATTTCTAAGATTCATGGGTGTGCTAATTAACCGAGATGGGTCAGAGTAGGGACAGAGCATTCTCCAGGTAAAACAGTAAAGTTGTCTTTCAAGTAGCTAAATAATTACGAGGCCTCAGCCTTCATCTATGGGATCTTGTCAGACTTCCAAGTCGGTGTGTTGAAAGTTCATCGCAGAACAACACGTGATCTTAAGACGTCAAAAACTGTCACGGTTTTACAAGATTCAGAGTGATTCTATGTGCGGGGATATGTCTGATTCCGGATATGTGTCTGACTCTTGAATTTGAAGATTCGGTAATAGCTACTTCCTTGCTCTTTAAAATCCCATGCCACCTTCGCAGGGAGAGCCATTACCACTGCAAACGTGACATCAATAGAAGGGAATCTTTGTAGCTCAGGGTTGAACTGACCCAACTAGGTGACATCATCAGCGCTAGACGAGAGTGGGGTTTGCAAGGGTGCTGTCACCTACTCGGGTCATGAAAGAGCTGCAAGAAAACAACCCAGCTCAGAGAGCACCAAGGAACCCACAAAGTTGACACCTTCTACTTCAAACTGGGAGGTGCAAATATATATATATATATATTCCGCCGCTTCGAGTTCAAGAGTCAGCAGGACGCAGCTCCTGACCCCAGCCCGGAATTCAACAGCTTACCGTCAGCGCCTGGATCTCTTCTTCCGCCTCAGCCGTGGTCTCCTCCAATTCGGTTTTAGCTTCCCGGAGCTGACTTTCCAGGGCTGCCCGGGCCGCTTGCAACCCTGAAATCTGAGATTCCCTCTCCTGGAGGGTGAGTTGCAATTCGGTCAGCTGTCGCTTCAGTTCTAATTTTTGCTCTTCGTGTTCGAGGCTAACCTGAAGGACAGACATTTGACAGCCGTGAGCCTCCCCACTTTAGGCGCCAGGGTTCCGCGCTGCCCTGCCGTTGGCCGTGTAGGGTGAAAAGATCAGACGGCAGGGGCAAGAAGAAATGGACACACGGCTGTCATTGAGAGAAGCTTTCAAATTCCCTATATCCTCTGATTCTTTTCTAAAAGCTGATCTCCTCCTCCTCCAAATAAAAAAAGGGAAGCGGGGGAGAAGAATTCCCATCCGAACAGATATAGCACGGCGTTCACGACAACCCTCAAGATTTGCCATCACCGGTGATCAGCGTTGTAGCCGGTCTCTCTGCTTCTAGACGGTGAAGCTACAAAAGGCTTCAACCAGAGTGCATAAACGAAGCCTACTGGTACAGACCGCGGTTCCGGCATTACTGCCAGGGCTGTCAAGAGGAATTATGGCTGAGAGTAACGGGCGTCAGCCGAATTGTTCTCTAGACTCACCTGTTCTAGTCTGATCTTGTGGGACCGATGGACGGTCCTCAGAAACGTAGTTAATAGGTGGCAGGAACAGCAGGAGTAGTCAAAAGGGGTGGTGGGGGTGGTTTTTTTTTTTGTTTTTTTTTTACCTCTCGTAACCTCGTCTCCAACTCCAGCAGGCGAGCCTTGTCGCTGTGGTCCTGATGACCGATCTTTTCCAATTGTTCCTCCAGCTTGTTGTTGTGCGCCTCTAATTTTCCAGCCTGAGTTTCCAGATAAAACTTCTGCTGCCTCAGCTCAGAAATCATCTCTTCTTGGGCTTTCCTTTAAAAAAGGGGGAAAAAAGAAAGAAAGAAAGAAAGTAAGTGGGAGGGCACGTACCCAAACTCAAAGGCCATTTTCTTTTCATTTGAATAATACTGGCGACCCTCCCCATGGCAGAGCTGTCAGCCGTTAGTAGCCGTATTCGCTGAAAACTGAATTGGGACACTTTTTAGAGCGGGGGTCTTCCAACTTGGCCCTTGGATGACTTGTGGACTTCAATTCCCAGAATTCCTCAGCCAGGCACGCGTGCCTGGCTGAGGAATTCTGGGAGTTGAAGTCCACAAGTCATCCAAGGGCCAAATTGAAAGACCCCTGTTTTAGAAGTTTTTTTAAAAAATCAGGACGTTTGTCAATGGAGTGGAGACGGAAGGCAGTGATGCCAGCCAACTGAGACACTCCCTTGTTCCCAGAAAAAAAATCTGGTTATTGAGTTAAAAGAAAATTAAACATTAAAAGAAGTAGCTGGATGTTGCTATTAGAGATGTCTTCCCCTAGAGCATGTCCAGCCTGTGGACCAAATATGGCCCTGGATAACTAGCAATGCAGCCCCACAAGAATATTCATAAATACAGAGCAATGATATGCATTAGCTCTGTTGAGCGGTGTGGTGGCCTAGCGTGAAGACGCTCGCCTCTCACTCGGAAGGTTGAGAGTTCAATCCTAGGTAGCGGCAGATATTTCTCTCCTAGGGCCCACAAGGGGCAAGATTTTAGCAACGTTGTCCCATCCCTTACGCAGGCTCTGTTAAAGATGCCAAGACTACGCACCCCTGGCAGTCTTTCAGGCGACAAAGCAATTAGGGGAGATTCACAGACGTTCTCTGCGGTGGCTGTTCAGGCCCACCTCTGTTCAAAATTCAAAGGGGCATCAAAAAAAAAAAAAAAAAGGAAGGCTCTGCAATGAGTAATAGGCTTGCTCAACTTCTCCAAACTGCTGTGAGTCAAGACAATTTAATAGCAGCATTTATGCTTACATGTTCCTCTGAGTAAACAGGCTGCTGTTGGCTGCGAGCTTGTTAGCTTCAGACAGTTCCACTATTCTCTGTTCCAGAGACCTAATCTTCGAATCCATGGCATTGATCATCTGAAGAAAGATTTCCCCCCCACCATTAATACAGCTGTATCAGCAGCGGTGTTCAAACCATGATTGATTGATTTAATTTCAATAGCCACCCAGCTGAACCAATTGACTCCGGGTGGTTTACAATTCTAAAATTATAAAACAATTTTTTAAAAAAACAAACACATTAAAACGGTAAAATCACCCCAAGGTAAATCAACAGAAAGAGCAGCCGTGATGATTAATCTACTGACAGTAAAGGCAAGGGATGGGGCCCTTCATGCATTCAAAGTCTCAGGGAATATAATCAAGTATTTAAATCAGGAGCGTCCACCAATCTTCCAGCGTTGGAGCACCCACAGTGTCAGGACCCACCCCAATTCATGTCTTAGGAAGACAAAAACTCTTGGAGTCAGTTCTAGTCCAAAAGGAATCTTTACTAGGACATGCTTGGTTGTGGGAATACAAGACAGGACTTAGTATTGTTTTACAAATTGAAATTTTATAAAGGGTACCGGTTCAACCCGCTTTCCCTCAACCCCATTTGGTCAGCCCCCACCCTTCTACTTCGTGTCATCCCTTTTGTGGGGGGGAAAAAAAAGGAACTTCGAATCTTTATGGTTATTGCCTTCTTCCTCTCCAGAATTAAAAGAAGACACAAGCCAGAAGCCTTCTTCTCTAACCCTCCCTTTTGATCCCCCCAGTTCAAAAGGTTTCCTTGGTTTCTGAAATAATAATAAATAATTCTGAAATAAATAAGGCAGGCTGAATCCACATCCGCTCCTCCTTCCTCGGGAGATGGCAGAATCCATAGGAGGGGGGGGGAATAATGTTTTAAACATACATTTATGAATGTGATATAAATGGATTCTGACACACAGCTTCTGGAGGCAGGTTGTTCCACTGGTTAATTGTCCTCACTGTCGGGAAACTTCTCCTTAGTTCTAGGTTGGTTGTCTCCTTGATTAGTTTCCATCCGTTGCTTTTTGTCCTGCCTTCAGGTGCTTCGGAGAATAGATTGACCCCCCCACATTTTTCTTTGTGGCAGCCCCTGAGATATTGGGACGCTACTATCCTGTTACCCCCTAGTCCTTCTTTTCATGAAACTCTATCTTACGTTCATCAAAATCTCCTTGCGCTCTATGGGAATTGCACCCCCCTCTTCCAACTCGGTTCAAAATATTTTACTGTCTCCACAGGCTTGCTGAGGCACAGCACGGTTCCCGACGGGAGGCGGCGGCGGGGGGGGTGTTAATTCTGAACAGCTCCTCCACATGAAAACATCTCTTCTCTGGCACAGAACCAGAAACATTGATATGGCAATTATGCCTGTTTAGCTCACTCAGGCAATCTTTGCTAAGTCAGGGCAAGCCACGTTACACATTCCGATGTGACTTAAGCTCACCTACGAGAGCCCGCTGAGTCAAACTAATTGAACAGCGCCTTATCGATACTAGCACCCCGCTTACCGCTTTCTGCTCGGCCAGGATTTTGCACTTTTCGTGAGCTTCCTCCTCGTGCTTCCTCAGCACGTTTTCCAGGGCGTCTTTGTCTGCGAGGTCTTTCTTCATCTGGTTATCAAGCACCTGCGTCGATTGCGGGAGGGAGGAAACAAGCCATGCTTACTCGTAGGCCTGTTTGACGCTCAGCCTAAAACTTGGGGGTTGCCTCTTAAGCCATTTTGGCCACCTGGGAAAGTGTCAGAGAAACACCGGAATGCCGACCCGGTCAGGAATGAATTTGCAAAACATTTCTGGGGCTGAAAGCCGGGGTTGGTCTATTGAATGACGTTCCGCAGGCTGCCTTCAAAAGAAACTTTACAAAATGTATTCAAAATGGGCTCTGATTAATTTATATATGGCTAGCATGCCCAACTCAAAGCAGTGCTACTTAAGAGTCTAATTGTTCAGTTGCCTGGTGCTCTGGTCATTTGGAGTCTTTCTCCGTATTTTCTGCCTGGGTCAACCTGACATCTCAACAGTTCCATGGCAATTTTGCCCCATCCTTCTCTTATAATCACTTACAATTGTTAAAAGCTCGTTCTGGACCTTCCCAGTAATTTTCTTCCAAAAGTTAAGCTAACATGTAATGGGGAGCGAGAATGGGGCAGAAAAACACCCCCAAAAGGGTCTCAAGTTTCCTTTAGAAGGGGTCCGTAATGGCACTGAGCTCTCCGGCATAACAAATCAGATTTTTGCACTCAAGTGGCGCCTGTGTTGCTTTTCTGCCTGGGTGGTATGTTGTCGACTGTTTTCAGCCGGAGGGCTGCAGAGTGCACCGCAGCAACACAGACGCATCAAGACAAGGACCACAGCTGGAATTCTCCCTCTGTGTGGTGTTTTTCGGTGCAAGGTTTTGTTTGCAATTTAGTGCAACAGCTGAGCTAACTAGGCAGCAAAAAAAAAAAAAAAAAAAAACCAACAACAACAATGGATGGTTGTGATTTACAGTTTGCTGCACAATTTCAATAGCTTCCTTTCAGGGAGGCAGTTTCTGGACAGCTCACAGAGAGGTGTGTGTGTGTGTGTGTGTGTGTGTGTGTGTGATCGGGGTGGGAGTGGGAAATGACATCTCAGTCCTTCTGTTTTATGCCAGTTCGTTAGCTTTGGAACCCCAGCTCCCCCAAATTTGTTCTAGAGATCTGGTGGAGCAGTGGTTAAAATGCAGTATTGCAGGCTAACTCTGCCCCATAGCCAGGAGTCCGATCCTGACAGGCTCAAGGTTTCACTCAGCCTTCCATCCTACCGAGGTCGGTAAAATGAGGACCCAGATTGTTGAGGGCAATGTGCAGATTCTGTAAACTGCTCAGAGAGTTCTGTAAAGCATTATGAAGCAGTATATATGTCTAAGTTCTATTGCTTTTGAGATGGATGGATGGATGGATGGATAGATAGACAGACAGACAAAAGTACTGTGAAGTGGTATATAAGTCTGAGTGT
>JAKJMR010001142.1:74328-97419 GCA_024449315.1 Daboia siamensis
TTATTATTATTATTATTATTATTATTATTATTATTATTATTATTATTATTCTCCAGCCACCATGATACAAGCAAATCAGAACAATGTCAACACCAAATAATAATACAAAGCCAACATGAAGCAGGTTGAAATAAACATTTGATTTTAAAATTTAAAAAAGCCTTAAGGCATGTCCCAAATTTTGGACACATTCTGTAAGTTAGCCCATTTGAGGGGTTCAAAAATGGTTACCCTACGATGCACTGTTTTGCCCGGGCAAAAGTTACCAGAATCAGTGTTTTAGTAGCATATTGGTAAAAATAAGCAAATGATAGGAATGCTACCCTACCTTTTTTAACCCTGGCAATTTTTAAGAGGCGTGGACTTCAATTCCCAGAACTTTTTTTTTGGTTTTTTGGTCCATGTTGAAAGTCGTGGTTCAAACCCGAGTCGCTATAGCAACTTGACAATGAGATGAGACACGCTCAGTAAAGCCTCCCAGTATTATATCCTGAAAAATAAAATCCGATCACAATACGAAGTGACTAAGAGCTGAGCTAAAATGAAACGTGGTGGATGTTGCTACCTGCCAATTAGAAGGCACGGAGAGGAAAAGTAATCACTGCCTCTTAAGGCCAACACACCATGTTCTTGCACGGATCAGCTCTTTATATAACAGCGACCACATTGTTTTAAAGGGAGAGGGGGGTGTGAGCAATAAAACATGCCATGTGGGAAGTATTAGTAAGTCTGGAACAAACTTTCCCAGGATAGATGCCTTCCCTTCTCCAGGACGTGATTAGTCTGGAATGATTATGAACACTAAAAGTAGAAGACCTCCACGGCCCTTTCCAACACTATTGTTCTATGTTCTAAATACTTCAGACTTCAGTTCCCATGCTCTTTAGCGGCAAAGCCAACCCTGAAAGACACTGACTTTGTACAGGTAATCCTCCACTTAACAACAGTCCATTTAGTGACCGTTCGACGTTACAAGGGCACTGAAAAAAGGGACGTGGGCCCATTTTGCACACTCAACGACCATCGCAGCATCCTCCAGCATCACGTGATTTACATTTGGATGTTGGACAGTTGGTTCATATTTATGACGGTCGCAGTGTCCCGGGGTCAGGTGATCCCCTTTTGTGACCTGATGAGCAAAGTCAGTGGGGGAAGCCACTTAACAACCGTGTGACTAATTTAAGAACTGCAGTGATTCGCTTAACGAACGGGGCGAGAAAAGTCGTAAAACGGGTGCAAAACTCAGTGAACAAATTTCTCACTTAGCGACAGAAATTCTATCCGTACAGAACGCTCAGGAGGCCACTCTGTCCACCCACAGCATGTGAAACTTCAAGGTAAACTTCCGGTAAACTTCAACTCACATGGCAGGTGGTGGTAGATGGTATCCCAGTGACACCAAGATTATCCACCTAATTCCTAGAGTGGTCCACTTCTCTTCACCCGCCACTGATAGGACCTTTTTAAAGCAGCCTAGCTCCCAATGACAAGAATCCCTGTGATTCCCAACATCCTCACTTCATCGTTTTGTATCTCCGGCTCTTTCTTGCCCTAGGATTCCCTGGTCGTATCCAATCAAGCACTAACCAGGCCCTGCAAAAACAAAATGCATGAAAGGAAGACATCTTCCAAGGTAGCAACAGTTCCTAGGGACTACCTGAAGTCACCCATTCAAGTTCTCTTGACCACAAGATGTGTCGGACTCCAAGGCAGAGCAGACTAAGAAGCCAAGGCCAGATATAGGGTTAGGACTACTTTTCTTGTGACAGCCATGCTAACCCTGCTAGCTTCCCCCTCCTTTTTTTCTTCGGGGGGGGGGGTGTTTCATGTTTGAGGTGATTTCTTGGCCTGGATTCAAGCCCCACTTATCTGCCTGTCGACTCAGTAGTAGCTCTTTCTCCTTTCCTCCGAGGCCATTCCCTCTGACCATTGACTCTTTAGAGCTCTTCCTAGCCTCTCCTCCCTCTGACTTGGTAGCAACCTGTCCTCCAGGCCATTCCTTCTGCCATCTATAATACACAAGTCTTCTTTTAGATTTTTTTCAATTTTTATTTTGTAATTTTTGTATTTTCCAGCCTAACCTGCAGTCCTAGATTTTCCTGGTGGCTTGCCATGTCTGACTTCTTTCAGCTGTTCACGATCAGCTCCCAGTTCGCTGGGAGAGATTGGATTCAGAGAGCTCAACCATCCAGACAGGCCGCTAGATCACGGAAGAGGGCTCAGCGGACTGTTTATCCCAAATTTATTTCCTACGCATCCTCCATTAAAAAAAAAAGCATTCCCAAATGGATCTGGATCCGAGCAATCTTTGGCTCCGCTTCTTCCAAGCACAATGAAGCAAACGGATCGATAGTGCACGGGGGATTTCAAAGCAACCCCCTCCATTTTTTTTCCCTGCCAGTGGCAATCAATAATTAAATTCTGGGGACAATGACAAATTGTTTGGGACTGCAGATTAATGGGAGGTTGTGCAGTAAACAAAACATTCACATCCCTAGAGTGAGCGTGCGAAGGGAGCTGCGGATAGGCTGAGGCGCTGATGTGACCCAGTGTGGGGGCTATTCAGAAATGGCACGGTGATGGAGTCACACACACTTTTAGCTATCGTTGTATGAATTGTGGGCACAGGCTGAAGAATCTAGGGCAAAGCTTTGTTTGGCGTGGATTAAAGCTCCCGATCTGTAATCCCTTTGTGTGCTAGACTCTGGAAAGGGATTTGGAGATACATTGCTCAAGTGGGATCTAGGTAATCAGGCTGGAAGATTACAATAAAATCTTCCAGAACGGGACACACTCTATTTTTCTTCTGGAACAGAACTAGTGATTGTACAATGATCTGGTTCCCAAACTGGTAAGAGGGCGAGATTATGAGATTGGGGGTGGGCAGGAGGGGGGAGAAGAAAGGGCATCACACCATGCGTCTCTTTTGTACTTCTATCACAACATCACACACCGTATGACACGCTTTCATCCTTTGGATCCTGGTGGACGTGCCTGCAAATTGTGTTAAACTTTGGGTTTGCTCAGCCGTACTCCATTGAATAATTTATGATAGTTATGCCTGGATTACATTTCCCCCCCGAAAAAGCATATCATGAATTGTCTCAGCTTAGTGCACCAGAAGTATTCCATCACCGTGATTGTAAAACCCAGTTTAGGGCTTGGAACATTGTGGAACCTAGCCAATTGTAGCTTATTCGGTTCTGCTGAATTTACAGACTTGTGGCTTCCTGTAGCATATGAAACCTTCCTAGCCTGGAGACCTCTAGTGCTGGAAAATTACCTGTGGCCTTTATGTTAAGAAATTATGGGTGTTGTAGTCCAGTACAGCATAAACCTGCGAGCTAAGGAAAAACTACATCAGTACGTTTTTTTGATATTATTCTGAGGGTTGTTTTTTTTAGTATTCTAATGGCTGTCTTCACACAACATGTTAAGGCCTAGCTTATTTTATTTCATCAAGATTCGTTGAATAAATAAGCCACTAATAGTTAGCTCAACAAAACTGACTGACAAGGGGCCTGTTTACCAGGCTTCAATAACTTCCCTGGCTACTTTTGTCCCTGCTCGTCCAGCAATCTTAGTAGCTGCAAAACTGAATGTGTGTCCTTTTTCATTGCTGTGTGAGGCTACTGATAAGTTTGAGTCTCCTCATCTGACCGCTTGCTATTATGATAGATCTAATATGATGGCCCACTCCAGACACCTTTACAAATAAAGGGCACCTGGAGATTTCCCTGACAACTTACAACCAATTCTGTCTTTTGTGCATCTCAGGAATATGGAAAAAGCCTAAAACACATCCGAATGACGAGGCTCATTCATTCTCTAAAAATGATATCTGATGAAAGACAAGGATTTATATTTCTTTGTCTTAGGAACCTTATCAACAACTACTCAAAATCTGAAAAAAAATATCTCAAAATGAAGACTGCTCATTGATTGCACTATACTTGTGTGGGGGTTTAGCTTAGCATGTGGTGCAAATGCAATCAATCGGGCGTTATATAACAAAACTACTTCTGCGCAACATTGCTTTACAACAATAAACTCACTGGCCTGGTTCATACATTTTACTGAGCTATAACAAGGCTCTTTGATGTAGCATGTTCTGTTAACCTAACCAATAGGAACTTGGTGTACAATCATGTATGAATTTACCTCCAGCCCTAAATTTGGGGATAAATACTTTTTCATGCCTGAAGAATAAAAAAAAAAAACCAGCATTAAATAACTTGAGGTGCATTCACTGAGTAGGCTGCATTAGCCAAATGGCTAATCCTGGTTGAGTTTAATCTCAACTGTTATTTATCAATTTAGGGAAGTAGCATGTCTTGGGGGGCTCCCAGCTCTGAAGCTGGCTTTTGGTTAAATGGATTGTATAAAATCAGAAAACAAGTCAATACACTAACTGGGTTAAACATGTTGGTTAAACATCTAAGACAGTGTTTCTCAACCTTGACAACTTTAAGATGCGTGGACTTCGACTCCCAGATTTTTCCCAGGCTGGTTGGGAAATTCTGGGAATTGCAGCCTACACATCTTAAAGCACGTTGGCTGGGGAATGCTGGGAATTGCAGCCTACACGTCTTAAAGCAGGCTGGTTGGGGGGATTCTGGGAGTCGAAGTCTTAAAATTCTCACGGTTGAGGCTGGCCTAGCACTTCATTGCCCTTCCCAGGCCTTTTCCACCGGGCACCTTGCTTTCCTCTGGCCCCAAAGAACCGCCGGGATCGGGTTGAGCCCTCCTCACCCAACAGGCCAGCGCGAATGTTCTGGTGCCAACCGGGACGGGCGGGGGGTTAAGCCTGGGGAGGCGCAACACCTGTGGGCGTGACCGTGGAGACACCCGTCTCGACCAATCAAAGCCGTCGGCCGAACAGGTGTTCTCTGGCGTCACGGGCTTCCGGCGGGGGGGGGGAGGAGGGTGGAGAAGCCGGCCGCCCCTGCGCCGCCGCCGCCGCCGGCTTTGCGAGCTTCCCGCGTCCGCGCGATGTTTGGCCGGCGCTCCGGCGGCGATGGGGCTCGGCGCGCGGGGCTGCCAAGCGGGGCCGCCGGCAGCAGCAGCAGCAGCAGCAGATCCGTTCCCGGTCCCCGCAGCAGCAGCAGCAGCAGCAGCAGCAGCAGCAGCAGCAGCAGCAACGGCCCGCTGCCCTCCAGCCCCGGCCGGGCTCCCGGCTCGCCTTGAGAGCGCCGGGCTGCGGAGGCGGCGGCCCCAGCGGGCGTAGGCGGCCCCTGCCCTTGCGCGCCTCCCCGGAGGCAGCGGCGGCGGCGGCGGCGGCGGCGGAGGACCGGGAGCCGGGAGGACAGCCGAGCGGCCCGAAGGCGGCCCGCTGCGGGCTCCGGGCTCCCTCCTCCTCCTCCTCCTCCTCGGCCGCCGCTGCCGCTGCCGCGCCTGGAGTGGCCCGGGGCCCGGCCATGTCCGCCTTCTGCTTGGCGGGGCCCCTTTCAGCACCTTCCGAGCTGGACAGCGCCCGCCGCATGGAGCGCCCGGGAAGCGCCCCGCCGGGCGGGCAAGAGACAGGCGGGCGGCCAGCTGCGCACCCCGCCGGGCCGGCGGCTCTTCTTCCGCCGGCGGCTGCTTCTCCGCCGGCCGTGGGCGGCGAGCTGGAGCTGGCGCTGGAGGAGGAGCTGGCCCTGCTGGCCTCGGCCGGGGAAGGGCCCGGCGAGGCCGAGGCGCAGGGCTCGGCGGCGTCGCCAGCCGAGGCGGAGCTGGTGTCGCTGATGAGGCAGAAGGAGAAAGACTTGGTGCTGGCCGCCCGGCTGGGCAAAGCCTTGCTGGAGCGCAACCAGGACCTGAGCCGCCAGTACGAGCGCATGTACAAGGAGCTGACCGAGAAGCTGGAGGTGAGGCTGGCAGGCCGAGGCGGTGACTCAGGACTCGGCCGCTGTGGGGAGGATTGGACGGCCTTCCCCTCTTGAGGAGCCCGAGGGGTGGCCCCTCTGACCATGTGCAGACAGCATCTCTCCAAGGTTGAGGGGCGACCCTGCCCCCCCCCCCCCCAGGCAGGTTCCATCCCCGCGCAAGCCCGTTTTGCCAACCGCTCCTCTAGAGCAGCCCTTCTCCGCGGGCTTGGGACTGCAGCTCCCGGCATTCGTAGCCACGTTTCACAGCGAGCGAGTGGGAGGGTGGGGGGGGGGTGGTCATGGGACACGATGTCCAGAGCCCCAGGCTGAGGAAAGTGGCGGAGAATTGACACACCTTGGAAAGCTTGATTTAGGGGTGGAAAGAGGCTGGGCCTGGAGAGGGTGGGATTCCGCTTCCTCTAAGTAGAGCTATAGAAACAAGCCGGGAGGTTTAGAGGCCGGCAAACCAGGATTGATTGAATGTCACGTGCAGGAAAGCCAGAGGAAGAAGGAAATACGTTTGGTGCTCCAGTTCTTCTCAGGTGTGCGGAGAGCACAATTCCTCAAGGCCCAAGCTGGTTGGGAATTATGGGAGTTGCAGTTGTTTCATCTGGGGTGGGGTGAGAAATGCCAGACTATTTAAAGGGATGGCGGTTACATGAAACAGGCCCACATCTCCCCCTTATGCCTGTATTTACCTGACTGTTACTCAGGGGTAAACTGAATCCACTTTCCTGGATTTGCAGAGGGTACCAAACGAGGCTAAAACAAGATTGGGTGATTTCTGTGAACCAGGCCTTTTTGGTAAACCAATTTCAGCCTTGGGTGAACTGGAATGTTCAACTGTTGAGCTCGTGTGACCTGTTGGATTCGGTAAAGTAGAAACAGGACTTTTCCCATCGATTGTGGATCAATACTGGTTTCTCCTCCTGGGCATTGAGCATTTGGGGCTTGGCTGGATTTTCTTCTTGGCTTGTTCAGGATATTGGATCCCAGGTCAAAGTCTGATACTTTGGGGACCTGGGACTCCCCTCCTCCCCATTGAAGTCCTCAGTCTATGTGATATGGACCAGGGGGTCTTCAAACTTGGCCCTTTTATGACTTGTGGATTTCAACTCCCAGAATTCCTCAGTCAGGCACTCTGGCTTAGGAATTCTGGGAGTTGAAGTCCGCAAGTCATAAAAGGGCCAAGTTTGAAGACCCCTGATGTAAACTGTCAATGCTGACCAGCAACAGTTCTTCCATGTTTCAGGCTGAAACGTCAACAACCCTGTTCAAATATGCTAAAAATTCAAATTTCAATCCTTCTGGAAATAATACAGAAGCAATACAGATTTCACTGATTACCAGTTGCCTGAAAAATATTTTATTGTTAAGACTTATAAAGCTGCCCAACTCAGTGCAGCTCTAGGTGGAAAGCCGAGCAATTAAAACTGGACTTAGATGGATTAAGCAAGCGATTCTATTCATAGAATCCACAGCTTATACAAAGCATTGGTATGTTGTGTAGTGAGTTAATGTTATGTGTGAACCCAGCCCTAATGACATCTAATCCATGATGGATGGCTGATCGTTGTGACTTAGGCCAGTTTGGGTTGTTATCTGAGTTGAACAAACTTACTACGAGGTGAACCCAGTGAAGTTTTTATAGTTAAGTAGGACTATTGTCCATTGGGTACTGGGGATTTGACCAAAGCCATTCTGTGACAAATTTACAGTCTTTAATACTATACTATTTAGATCTGTTCCTCTCTGAGCCTAACAAACCAGAGCTTATCACAAGATGAACCAGGCAAAGCTTTCGTAGTTTCATGGCTTTCGTAGTTTGGCAGGACTCTTCTTTTGCCTACTATCCTTGGTGCTAAGCAAGTACCAACTAGACATCCAATGAAAAATTGTATTGACTTATTACATTTTTATGCCCCTCCATCTCCTCTGCAAGATGACTTTGGCCAGCTTGCAAGTTATGAAACAGGTAAAAATAATTAAAACACGAACAAATTAAAACCATATCAGTTAAAAATCTATACCGAAACCAAGAGAGCTATGAGATGGACAGGATGGGGATGAGGTCTTCGTACTCCCTCAGCAACCCCTCCGTGCTGTGCCACCCCCTCAGGGCCCCAGGCCAAATAAAAAAGTTTTGGAGCACCAGAGGTTTGGGAGCACTGACGTTGAGAGGAATCTAGGTATCTTATTGGATCACGGCTTAAGGATGAGCCAGCCGTGTGCTGCAGCTGCCAAAAAAGCCAACGCAGTCCTAGGCAGCATCAACAGAGGGATAGTTTCAAGATCACAAGAAGGGCTGATACCACTTCACAAGGCCTTGGTAAGGCCACACTTGGAATTCTGCATCCAGTTTTGGTCACCATGATACAAAATGGATGCCGACACCCTAGGGCAAAGAAGAGCAGTAAAAACGATGAGAAGTCTGGAAGTTAAACCGTAATGCTGCACAATTGAGGGAACTGAGTATGTGTCTAGACTAGTGAAGAGAAGAAGGAGGGGTGATATGATAACTTAACAACTGCCTTGATTAATAATAGAAATTTGACAAATAGAGTTGCCCATAGCCTTCACCGCATACCTACACTGCGAAGGGGTTGATGGTAAGTAAGCGAAGGTTGCAGAAGACTGCAAATGGGCTGACATAAACAGCTCCCAAATCACGACTACATGTTGAGCGGCGTTACGCGTCCTCCATGCTGATTGATCGATCGGACTTCCTGTTCCGAGCTTTGCTGTTTGAGGGCCCTCAAGCCAACATTAAGTTTCACAGATGCCTGAATGCAACCGCTATGCAAGCATCTATCAATGATGAACACATATATACCCTCAAGGGTAGTGCCAGGGAAGTCTACCTGATCCTTAAGAAGAGAATAACAAGAAGAGACCTTGAAGGTCTTCTAGTCCAAACCCACCCACCCCTGCTCAAGCAGGAGATTTTATACCATTCTGGACAAATGGCTGGGTCCATCCTTTAAAACTTCTAGTGTTAGGTCAACCACAACTTCTGGAAAATACCCGTCCCACTGGTTAATTGTTCTCACTCTCAGGAAATTTCTCCTTAGTTCTAGAGCAGTTCTCTCCTTGACTGGTTTCCATCCATGCACATCGTAACAATGGTGTTCATGTAGCCTATTCCATTCATGTTTACTCTTGTGCAATGTTGAATCCGAACCAGAGAATTTCAGGGATCCTTGGAGGCTATCTAATCCAACCCTTTCTTAGGGAAGAAATGCCAAACGGAGCGTTCTTCAAAGATGAACCTCCAGCTTTCCTATCCCTTTACACCGGGCGGGCCTCTTTCTGCCATCGATCGCCAAGCTTCTCTTCAAATTCAGTACTTTCCTCCAATCTTGTTTTCTATCAGCCTAGCCTGTTTGTTCTGTTGCAAAAGCTCAAAATGTCCTTTATTCCCTAGGCTTCCATCTGTCGATCTGAAGCTGGGTTCCTCTGCTTCCCCACCACCACACACACATACACACACACACACACACACACACACACACACACACACCACATTCTACCCGATTTATATAAAATGGGTAATTCTTGCTTGCCTGGAACCCAGTGTTGCTGCACTGAATGCTCCATTCAAACATCCAGCATTGAGAAAATAACATTTCGGCATTCAAAAGCAACCAAGCGTTTTGTTTTTTTGTAAACAGCTTCTCCGCTGATCTCTTTGAAAAGGCAGCCCACCGGGGTTTTTCTGCACTTTTTTATGCCCTGGAACAAGCCTTCCGAACAGATTTGCAATTCCGAAGCAAACAACCCAGCAACAGGCTGCAATGGAAATTAAGTCTCTGTCCTTAATTTTATTTTATTTTATTTTTTAAAAGCCCATTTTTGAAAACAAGAGTTTTCAGTTTGTTTGCCCTTAAGGTTAAGAGAGGACTGTCACATTCAAAAAGTCTGTGTATATAGGTATGTATATATGCATGTATCCCATCTTTATTGTTTTTATAAATAACTCATTCGGGGAACCGACCTAATTTATGTATTTTTATTAGATCTTTTTTTTTCTATCTTGCCTTTATCATTTTTATACGCAACTCAAGGCAGCAAATAGAGATAATATTCCTTCCACCTCCTATTTTCTCCACCCACAACAATCCGATGAGGTGCTAAGGCAGGGGTCTTCATACTTGGCCCTTTTATGACTTGTGGACTTCAACTCCCAGAATTCCTCAGCCAGTGTGCCTGGCTGAGGAATTCTGGGAGTTGAAGTCCACAAGTCATAAAAGGGCCAAGTTTGAAGACCTCTGTGCTAAGGGCTGAGAGAGAGAGAGAGAGAGAGAGGGAGGGATTGGGCCAAAGTCACCCAGCCAGTTTTTATGCCTAATGGAGGACTAGAATCCTCCTGGTTTTGGAGTCACACAAAACGCTACTCCCAAAGCAAACAAATCTGGTGTGCCAGTACTTCGTATGGAAAAGGAGATGCCTGAAGAACAGAAATAATGTTTCTGTCTTCTCAAAAATGACCCTTTGTTCACTTGTGCTCCCTGCTAACAATTTAGTAAAATCTTGAAAAGCCCTAGCAGAAGAGGTATAGTTAGGTGTGAAGACTAACAGAATGACAGAGTTGGAAGGGACCTTGGAGGTCTTCTAGTCCAACCTGTTCTGCACAAATGGCTGTCCGGCCTCTTCTTAAAAACCTGGTGTTGGAGCACCCACCACTTCTGGAGGCAGGTCGTTCCACTGGTTAATTGTTCTCACCGTCAGGACATTTCTCCTTAATTCCAGGTTGCTTCTCTCCTTGATTGGTTTCCATCCGTTACTCCTTTCTGGCCACAATTGTTAAGCAAATGGCTGCGGTTGTTAACTTAGTCACACAGTTGTTAAGTGAATCTGGCTTTCCCATTGACTTGGGTCACAAAAGGGGATCAACATGACCCCAGGACGCTGCAACCGTCGTACATACGAGTCAGTTGCCAAGGGTCTGAATTTTGATCAGGCAACCCTGGGGATGCTGCAACGGTCTTAAGGGTAAAAACGGTCACAAGTTGCTTCTTTCTGTGCTGTCGTAACTTGAAACGGTCACTAAACGAACGGTTGTAAGTCCAGGACACACACTGCCACGCGGCTCACGCCTTCCTTTTCCCCTTTCCTGACGCAGCACCTGGAACAAGAGAAACACGAGCTGAGGCGACGCTTTGAGAACAAGGAGGGCGAGTGGGAAGGCCGCGTCTCGGAGCTGGAGAGCGACGTCAAGCAGCTGCAGGATGAGCTGGAGAAGCAACAGGTCCACCTCCGGGAAGCGGACCGGGAGAAGACGCGGGCGGTCCAGGAACTATCTGAGCAGAACCAAAGACTCTTGGATCAGCTCAGCAAGGTGAGGGAGGGCCTCCGGCCGCGGGGAGGGGAAAGGAGGGCCCATGCCGATGTGGCGGGCTTGCTTGCAGATGCTGAGGTACAGCCTGAGGCTTTATGATGGGGAGGAGTTTGTACACCAGTCCTCAACCTATGACCACAATGGCCGTATCCATGTATTAGCCAGGCCCAATGTCAGGGACAAGCCACCGGAACAATCCAGAGAATGGGTCTAATAGGTGTCTTTTTTGCTGATCACCTGTATTACAAGAATCTCTCCAGGCCAGGGCTCTTCCAACTTGGCCCTTTGATGACTGGTGGACTTCAACTCCCAGAATTCCTCAGCCACATGTGCCTGGCTGAGGAATTCTGGGAGTTCAAGTCCACCAGTCATCAAAGGGCCAAGTTGGAAGACCCCCTGCTCCAGACTGTCTGCTTCCTCTTGGGAAACGGCAGATACAGGGAGACTTACCACCAGCGTTGGGTCCCAAATGTCGGTCGTTACAAAATGGAGCAACAGTTGCAAAGTGAGCTTTACTCCCTTTCACGCCCTTTTGGCCACCGTTGTAAAGTGAACCACTGCGGTGGTACCACTCGTAATGCGGTTGTTAAGTGGAATCTGGCTTGTCGAAAAATCCCTCAAGGGGACTACGGGACATCCCCGCCATCCTAAATGTGAGTCAGTTGCCAAGCAGCTGAATTTTGATCCCGGGACCGTGAGGATAGCAGGTGACGGTTGCAAGGGCGAAAAATGGTCCTAAGTCAGCTTTTCCAATCCTGTCGCAACTCCAAACGATTGTCGGGGGGGGGGGGTTGCGAGTTGTGGGCTGCCTGTAAAACCGGTCCTTGACTTACAACTATTTATTTAAGCAACCCTTCAAAAGCTACGCTGGAAAAATGGGACTTGTGTGATCAGTCCTTGCACTTATGACTGTCAAGTGCCCCCCCCTTGCCGGTCACATGACCATGATTTGGGCACGTGGGCCTCCCCCCTTTGCGTGTTTCCCAGGTAGCTCCTGCCTGTCAAAGTCAATGATGAAGTTGCAGAGAAGGTTGCAAATCTCGCTCACACAATATCTCAATTAGTGTCCGCAGTTCTTTGCTTAACAGCCATTGAGGGAGGGGGAGGAAAGATGCGGTCACCCAGTGCCTCCCTTCATATCTGCCCTGATTAACGACGGATTTCCTGCTCCCTATTGTGGTTGTAAGGCAAGGACCATTTGCAGTAGAGAAAAGAGCCCTGGGTATTTGCTCGCTGTTTTGTTATACATACAGCTGTCTCCTGCGACTCTTCCTCCCTTGTCCTACGATAAAAAAATAAATAAATCTCCTTATCTGGAGTCATTGGGTATTTCCGGGGCCAGCTTAATTGCTTCCAAGCCAGCTTGCCTGGGAGGAACTCATCTCAAAATGTTTTCCACGGTACCGCATCAGATTTTTACGCTTCTGTAGCCTTGGCTAGTCTCAGAAAGCAGCAGTGCCAGTTTGAACCTGCAGAAATAGCTCAAACGGCCCCGTAGCTCCAAAGCTAGCCTTGGAGGGAATGGAGCACTGCACTGAAGCCAGCTCTTAAAAGCTACTCCATTTTTTGGGGGGGGGGGGTTTCTCTCAATTCCATGCAGGTAGTCCTGGACTTACGACTTCCGCTTAAAATTGGATGAAACTGGATGTTTTTACAAAGAAAGGTTGCGGTGGGGGGGCACGACGGTTTCTCACCAGAAACCTCAACATTACTTAGCTTCCCTAATCTCCTGCCAGGTTAGCCATGTGCTAGCAGCCCCGATGCTGAGTGATAATCCTGCAGCTGACTAGCACCACATATTGTCTGTGCAGCTTCTTGGTTTAATCTGAGGTCCAGATGGACCTGCCAGCTTGTTCCTCTGCTAACAAGCTCGCATTTGAAGGGAGGATCAAGCGAGGGAGATTAAATGGTAGCAAAAAAGGCACAAGTATCTTGAAGGACAGGAGAGCTGGTAGAACTTCCATAGAGGTTGGCATCTCTTAAGCAAGGAGAACTCGCTGCAACCGTTTCTGGATTGTCCTAGTTGTGTTTGTCTGTATCAGGTTTAAGATGGGTGGGCTTCCCCTTGCTATGCTGGCTGGGGAATTCTGGGAGTTGAAGTCCACCCATCTTAAAGTCCCCAAGGTTGAGACACACTGGTCAATGGAATGAGGTCTATTGTCCAGGCTCGGCAGTTGCTTTACGTGTAGCTGCCCCCAACCTGGGGTCTGTATTGGGGATTCTAGGAGTTTTAAGAGCTGTGGTGGCACAGTGGTTAAAATGCAGAATTGCCAATTCTGCCCACTGCCAGCAGCTCGATCCTGAACAGGCTCAAGGTGGATTCAGCCTTCCACCCTTCCGAGGTAGATAAAATGAGGAGCCAGATTGTTGGAGGCAATAATTTATTTATTTATTTATTTTAATTCCATTTATATCCCGCCCTTCTCCAAAGACTCAGGGCGGCTTACAAGCTTAGCAGTAGCCTTCATTCTATGTATATGCCTGCTTATTAGGGCTTTCACACACACACACACCCAAGCGGCATTATTACAAAGTCAGCTTATTGCCCCCAACAATCTGGGTCCTCATTTTACCTACCTCGGAAGGATGGAAGGCTGAGTCAACCTTGAGCCTGGTGGGACTCGAACCTGCACTAATTGCAGGCAGCTGGTGTTACTGAAGGAGGCATTAGCCCACTGCTCCACCAAGGCTCTTAATGCTGACTCTGTAAACTGTAAAGCACTGTGAAGCAGTATATAAGTCTAAGTCTATTGCTATTGTAATCCCACACTTGTAGGGGACTCAGATAGGGAAAGCTGGTTTAGATGATCCTCACTCACCCAGCAGTGACTGCCAGGGTACAGTTCTTGACTGCTGAGAGTGGCCCAGCTCTTCGCTTTCTTCTGGATCTCCAGATCCTTCAGCAAACATACTTTGGTTCCTGATGGAGCAAGCTGGGATGACCCTAATGGAGAATTCTCAACCAATTCTGGTTCTGTTCACGTGAACACTGAGGAGCATCACCACTTACTGGTCTTGGTAGTAACACAAGTTCTATGCGCGCTCGAAACTCCGTATTTTGGTGGTTTAGCACAGCAGACAGATGGAGGCGGTGCTGGGAACGACATGTTCCCAGTTTTCTTGCTGTGTATTCTTGCCTTGAACTTCGAATTGTGTCTCTCCAGCTGTTTTCCTTGGCTTGCCTTTGTCTTATGAACTTGCCTTTTGTCTTGGGAATTTGCCTTGGCCTAGTGCAGAGGTCCCCAACCTTTCGGGCACCAGGGATCACCGGTTCCATGGAGAGAGGTCTTTCCATGGACCGAAGAGCGCCTGGTTTTGTGTGCTGCCCGCATCCCAAGGATGGGGCTTTGCTTGTTTGTGTGGACCGATTGCTGGCATGTCGCAGCCCGGTACTGATCCAGGGACCCCTGGCTTTGTGGACGAGACTTGCCTTGGCCTTGAGGACTAGCATTGGCTTCATTTGAGTAGCCTATATGGAACTCATTGGGGTTAAGCTGCTCCTGGCACAGGGCAATACAATTAAGGCTTGGAAGCCTCAATGAAGACTCCTTACACCCTTGGAGTGTGTGTGTGTGTGTGTGCGCACGCACTTGAGTGAGTGGGATAGCCCCTGTATTTACGACAGTTGTAGCTTCCCAGGGATGTGTGGTCCCCATTTGCGACTTTCCCAGCTCTCTTCTGACCAACGAAATCAATGGAGGAAGCCAGATCCACTATAACAATTGCATTCTTCACGTTAACATCCGCAGCCATCCACTTAAAACCACCACGGCCCGAAACGGGTATTAAATCAGGGGCGGCTCCCTTAAGAAGCAGCTTGATTAGTAATTCCGAACCCCGATTCATGGTGATAAATCAAGGCGGGCACGTCTGCTTCCCTTCCCTCTGCCTCCCCTCCCTTCCCCCAAGGCTGGCTGCATGACTTGCATCCTGCCTCCCGCATTCGGCACATCGGAACAGCTCAGATCGTGCCGGGCTTGATCTTCACCGGGGATGATCAATCTTCAAAGGACGTCAAGACCGGCCGCTGCTCAAAGGCCCTCGTCACCAGTCACTAGGCAACGGTACATCATTGTCTCCTGGGCAGCTGCTGTTGCCATGGTAACCCAGTGGTGGTTCCTGGTTTTGAGGGGGGGGGGTTGGGGCTTCCCCCCTCCCTTTTCCACTGGGCCATTACCGTGAGCCTGGTGATAATGAGGGAGACACCGCAGTGACGTCTGAAATGACTGGGAGTTATCTGGAAAGTCTCTGCCTCTCTCTTGCTTTCTATCCTGGGCATCCTTCCCGATAATAAAACGCAGCTGGGCGCATGGGCAGAACGTGGACCATCAAATGGTTTTCAAAAGTCACAGACGAGGGACCCCCATTCTCCGAGATCCACAGAGAAATGACTCTGCAAAAATGCTAAGGGTGCCCCTGTTTCTTGGGTTAATAATATACCTGAACGCTATACAGAGTACGGATTTTTTCCAAGTTGGAAGACTAACAGAGTTGGAAGGGACCTTGGAGGTCTTCCAGTCCAACCCCCTGCTCAAGCAGGAGACCCTACACCAGGGGTCTTCAAACTTGGCCCTTTTATGACTTGCGGACTTCAACTCCCAGAATTCCTCAGCCTTCTTTCTTTTCCTTCCTTCCTTCCTTTCTTCTTTCTTCCTCCCTCCCTCCCTCCCCTCCATCAACTATCTTCCTTCCTTCCTTCCTCCCTCCCAACCTCCCTCCTTCTCTCTCTCTCTCTCTCTCTCTCTCTCTCTTTCTTTCTTTCTTTCTTTTTCTTTCTTTTTTTCGACACACTGCCTGGATTTCCTATTGAATTCTCATCCAAATATTAACTACATCCAACCCAATTTAGTTTTTCAACATCCGCCAAGGTTGGTTAGTGCTATTAGCAAACTGCAGGCCTGGCTCCATTAAAGGTGAATTGAAATTATGGCGTCTTCTCATATTGCAGGCGTCAGAAGTGGAGCGAAAGCTCTCCACACAGGTTCATGTCCTCCAAGAGGACTTCAGGGAGAAGAGGTCATCCACCAACCAACACATAGTACGACTTGAGAGCCTTCAAGCAGAGGTGAGTCCTTCAGGGTTGGGCAGTCTTGGGCAATTGTGCTCTATAGCAATGGTCTCTCAATGGAAGGGAACTTCATTTCCCAGAATTCCAAGCCAGTCCTCCACAGTTCGGAGGCCTCCAGGTTAGAGAAGCTTTTTCTGAAGTTGCCTTTGAAAAGGGTCTAGGACAGGGGTAGGCAACCTTGGCTCTTTTATGACTCATGGACTTCAACTCCCAGAATTCCTGAGCCAGCCATGCTGAGGAGAAAGGGTGCTGGCTCAGGAATTCTGGGAGTTGAAATCCACGAGTCATAAAAGAGCCCAGGTTGCCTGCCCCTGGTCTAGGACAACTTGCTACGGCCAATTCGTCGTGGCCACCTCGCCAGAGCGAACCTGCCACGTCTAATTCACCACGGCCATCTTGCTGCGGCCATCTCACCACAGCGAATTGGTGTTTTGGAACTGTCACCACAGACAATTCCACACGGGATAATTCAACACGACAAATGTTATCTGCCACTGTTTCTTTGACATTTTTTTTTAACCCAAAAAAAGGAAATAAAAGTTGAAGAATCAGTGGTGGATAACGCTGGACGTCCTGTCACTTACAGTTTATTCCTTACACAGGGTTAAATATAAATTTGATTCACTGGTTTTTTTTTTTCCCCATCCCATTTCTGCCTTCCAAAAAGTTTTGAATGAAAAGCATGCATTGAAATCCTCAAAACCATTGCGGATATAATGTGTTGGAAGAATTCCCCAGGTGCTTAAAACCGAGAGAATTTGAACTAGGGCAGCGAACCTGGGAAATATCTCAAGAGTGCCTATATAATATTTGAGTTCTCCATCAGAGGTCTTTCCAGAGAAGAGGAAGACAAGATAGTTGAGATGTTTCCCTTCCTTCACGTCGATGGAGATTCTCAAGTCATCCAGGTCATAATTGTCCCAAAGGTGCTTTTTCACAAGGCAACTGGACTTTCTTCTTTTTCTTTGAAAACATTTCGCTTCTCATCCCAGAAGCTTCTTCAGATCCGACTGGATGGTGGGAAATGGAGTGTAAATCCTCCCATTCTCCACAATTCAGGTGGAACTGAAGAAGCTTCTGGGATGAGGAGCGAAACGTCATCAAAGAAAAACAAGAAAGTCCAGTTGCTTCTTGGGAAAAAAGCATCTTTTGGTTCCCTTCCTTAGGTTTACCAATTGCTTGCTCCCCACCCCCCCCCACCCCCCATTTCCTTAACCCTAATTGTCCCATTTTTAACCTTCCTTCCTCCTTCCCCATCTTCCTCTTACTGGAGCAGCAAATCTTGGAAGTAAGTATGAATATTTTCACAAGGCTTGAATTGCATGTCATCACATCCCACTTTCGCATGTGTTATTTCCACCCTCTTCTGTGGCTGTCTGATTTCTCGGCTTCTTCATGGGCTTTGTGTCTCACTGGTCTGCAAATGGGGTGCTGGGAGAATCATTCACGTGCAAACATACATGAAGCACACCTGCGGTCTCTAAAGCACACCATCTTTTATCGTGCTCGCTCACAAAACCTCTTTGCCAGCTAGGATGCTTGATCAAGCCCATGGGATCCATGACATTCGCCATCCTGCATGGTCAGTGGGATGCTTTGAGGAAATTCCCATCAGGCTTTGCTCGTGAAAATCCTTTGGAAGTTTTCAAAGTCTCTGGAGTTTCAGAATTTTAGGATGGGGAAATGTATCCATGTGGAATAGCTGGGGTGGGGAGGTGGAAATCTGAGACTCTTCTTAGAAATCTCTACAGGCAGTCTTCAAGTTATGACCTTAAAGGAGCCCGGCCATTAGGGTCATAATGGTCGGGGACCGAGTTGGTTTGACGATTTTCTTGCAGCAGCCGTTAAGTGAATTTGGAGATCATAAGTGCGAACGTCACAGCTGTTAAACCAACACCGGTCATTAAGGAAACCGATTGTTCGCTACGGCGGAGCTTTGCCGAAAACCAGAAGAAAGTGGCCACACTCTTTGGACCGAAGGAAATGCTTTTTTTTTTTTCCCCTTTAATTGAATCAGACTTGAGTCAATTGGTTTGGAAGTCCCCATTCGAATCTCACCGCCATATTTTATTTTTTTTTCAAAACAGATTTTTGTCTCGTTTCAACCACCCAAGAGAGTTGCTAACTTCCCCCCTGGGCTTCTGCGTAATTAGTATTGAGAGATGTGTCTCACTTCACCAAGTCTCAGGAAGATTTTCACGTGGGAAATCTTTCTTAAATTCCCAAGGTGCGAGGAGAGAAATGCAACATGGAAGACGGCGGGCCTCTCGCTGAAGCTGGGAAAGTGAAGAAGTCCACACTAAAATTGGGACACTTTCAAGCGTGGCCTTTATTTCCATGTGGGCTCTGAATTTCAGGCACAGATAGCAAGGCAGTTAGTTAACTGAGTTTTGCCCCATTTTACCACCTTCCTGGCCGCGGTTCTTAAACGGACCGTGGCAGTGGTGAAGTTAGTAACACGGCTGTTTAAGCGAACCTGGCTTTATTGGCGGACGTTGCACGTCAGAAGGTAGTAAAAGGGGATCACGTGGTCCTGGGACCCTGCAAGCGTCGTAAACACGAACCCGTTGCCAAGTGTCTGAATGTTGGTTGCGAGGCCGTGGGGATGCTGCAACGGTCATAAGGCTGGAGAACGGCGATCAGTCGCTTTTTTCCAGTGCTGTTGTAACTTCAAAGAGTCCCTAAACAAATGGTTATAAATCAGGGATCCTATTCGAAGCTGCTGGCCCAGGAGCCAAAGTCACCTTCTTTTGATGAATAGAATTCAAAGTCACCTTCTTTTGATGAATAGAATTCAAATTTTTAATGCCATATCAGGTTCTTGAGTAAGTTCCATCTCGCAGTTGTTAAGCTGTCTTTTTCCCCCCAGCTTTTCTTTTTCTTGTATTTCTTCTCTCTTTCTCTTTCTCTTTCTCTCTCTCTCTCTCTCTCTGTCTCTGTCTCTCTCTGTGTGTGTGTCTCTGTCTGTCTCTCTCTCTCTCTCCTTTCGTTTGGGGGACTTTTGATGCCTTATCTCATGCCTGACCTGGGAACAAATGTACACCTAAATGTACATTTAGACGTATCTTAGATACGTTAGGGAAGCAGGAAGCAGGGTAAGTTTGGGCTACCCCTCCTTTGTCCACCTTCCAGGGACATTCCTGCTTACGTTTCTTGCTGGAAACGGCGGTGTCTTATTATGGCAGAGGGAGAAGGGGAAAATTCTGCTTACCAGCTGGGCCAAAAATGTTGCCTACGCTGCACAATATTGCAACAGCGGTTAAGCAACTTCCGTGATTGGAATTTCTCTAATCTGGCTCCTACCCTAACAAAGACGCACGTGGGTGGGTGAGCACACCCAGGTAGACAGAAGTGTGTGGATGTGTGTGTACATGTTTACATGTACATTCATACGTATATACACACAAACGCACTTTCACATTCACATACAGGCATACCCGTACACATTACACGTTCACACACACCTATGTATATTTGTGTGTATTATATAGGTGCATGCACACCCAAGAAAGCACACACACATATTCCCACATACAGATTTATATACAAAGACACACACACACAAAACTTCTGTAATGCAAGACAATTCTATGCCTAATAGCTCCCCCGCCCCTTGGGGGGAGACAGGAGGGCTTCCATTGAGAAAACCTCTCTTGTAACTCTCAGAATCTCCCTGAGCAGGAGGGTTGGACTAGAAGACCTCCAAGGCCCATTCCGTTCCATTCCATTCTAATAATTCTAATTCTAATTCTAATTCTAATTCTAATTCTAATTCTAATTCTATTCTTCATTCCATTATTCTATTCTATTCTATTCTATTCTATTCTATTCTATTCTATTCTATTCTATTCTATTCTATCCTATCCTATCCTATCCTATTCTATTCTATTCTATTCTATCCTACCCTACTCTTCCCCCCTCCCCCACAAATCCACTTTGTCAGGGCCAGCCTGGTCCTCTCAGCAATGTGAAGCCACAAATGATGTTGTCTCAGAGGTTTCCCCCCCCCCCACACACACACACACTCACACCTTGTGCAGGCTGAACACAACCACAAAGGACCTTTCCCAGAGGGAGGCAGGGAGGGAGGGAACAGTTGGCCTTGTATTTGGGACCAATGGCGGGAGAGGAACCAGGCAGGTGGGGGGTGGGGGGAAAGAGCCCGGTGACCTTTCGTGGAACCCAAGTTCATCTTTTAATCCCTCGGGAATTCCAGAGAACAGAGTGAGCTCCCGGCCTCTTTCCCTCCCTCTCCTTTGCTTGGCAACGCACATTCCAGCTCGCAAATTTAAATTCCTCCCACTCCGCAAGCCAGTTCCATAAAGGGGGGGGGGGGTCAGCCTCGGGAGAGAGACCAGTCCTGCTTCCGTTCTCTTCCCACATTCCTCTCTCCGTCAGTTCCAGGCTGTGTCCACAGGTTCGTTCCCTTCTAGCCTCTCCAGAGCCCAGGCGTCCCTCTCTTCTCCAGAGCAGAGGGGGGGGGGGGGCTTGCTCGGTCTTGACCTTGGGACCCCCTGCTTTTTCTTTTCAGATTAAGATGCTGAAGGATCGGAAGCAGGACCTGGAGCGCCGTCTCAGCGCCATGATGGAGGAGAACAACCTGCTCCAGGGGACGGTGGAGGAACTTCAAGATCGTGTCTTAATTTTGGAACGGCAAAGCCATGAAAAAGACATGCAGGTAGGAATGGAAGCAGGGGACCCAGAAGGAGGAGGAGGAGGAGGAGGAGGAGGAGGAGGAGGAGGAGGAGGAGGAGGAGGCGGCCTTGATGGTCTCTGAGCTGGCTTGTTTTTTTGCAAATGTTTCATGACCCAACTAGGTAGCATTATCAGTGGGAGGAAGAGGAGGAGGAGGAGGAGGAGGAGGAGGAGGAGGAGGAGGAGGAGGAGGAGGAGGAGGAGGAGGAGGAGGAGGAGGCCTTGGTGGTCTCTGAGCTAGCTTGTTTCTTGCAGACGTTTCATGACCCAAGTAGGTAGCATCATCAGTGCGAGGAGGAGGAGGAGGACTGAGCAGTCCTTGGTGGTCTCTGAGCTGGCTTGTTTTCTTGCAACTGTTTCATGACCCAACTAGGTAGCATCATCAGTGGGAGGAGGAGGAGGAGGAGGAGGAGGAGGAGAAGGAGGAGGAGGAGGAGACCAAAGAGGGTTTTGCCTTGGGAGTCTCAATAATTTTGGAGGTCCATCTCAGCCCTACGATGAGACACAAGAAAAAGGGAGGGAGTAGATTTGGGACACATGCAGAGTACTTCATGTGTATTTTTTCCTCTGGTAACAATAAACCACAGTAAAGTAAAGTAAAATTGTGGGTGCTCCATCACTGGAGGCTTTCAAGAAGAGACTGGATGGCCACTTGTCTGAAATGGTAATAGGATCTCCTGCTCGAGCAGGGGGTTGGACTAGAAGACCTCCAAGGTCCTTTCCAACTCTTATTCTGTTCTGAAGTATCTCCCCTCTTCCAATCCATGAAAACCCACTTGAGATTTCTGGACCATTGCAAGTAATGCAAGCCAATCCTTTTACATCCTGGATCTAAGGTCTTATGGATTTTCCTAGTTGGTTGGCGGTGTTTCCTTCAACCCAAGACCACAGAAGTATCGTCTCCCTCTAAAATCAGGAGGGTCCACTCCAAGACCCCAAGTTTGTTGTTAAACTAATTTTCCACGTGATATAGTAGGTCGAAGTGTGTATACTGAAATTCCCTAGGAGTAATCTTTGGGATTGAATTTAATTCATGCAGTATGTCATAATAACAATAACAATAACAATAACAATAACAATAACAATAATAATAATAATAATAATAATAATAATAAGAAGAAGAAGAAGTAGTTGTTGTTGGACGGGACCTTGGAGGTCATCTATTCCAACCCCCTGCTCAGGCAAGAAACCTTATACCATTTCAGGCAAATGGCTGTCCAGTCCCTTCTTAAAAACTTCCAGTGTTGGAGCATTCACAGCTTCTGGAGGCAGGTTGTTCCACTGGTTAATTGTTCTAACTGTCAGGAAGTTTCTCCTTAGTTCTAGGTTGCTTCTCTCCTTGACTAGTTTCCATCCGTTGCTTCTTGTCCTGCTTAATGTAAGTTAAATTAAGCAAGACTGCACTGAGGTCCCGGCCCTTTTCCTGAAAAGGAGGAGGCCTTCAACAGCTATTCTAGGCCAAGCTGGGTTGCGTTTCAATCACTGGCGGATGGACCTTGGTTAATTCTCTCTCTGGGCTAACTTTTCACCCTGTCAGTTGCACCAAAGCCAGATGGAGCTTCAAGAGGTGAGACTGTCGTATCGGCAGCTGCAGGTCAAGATGGAGGAGCTGAATGAGGAACGAAGCCTCCAAGATTTCAACTCTACCAGGATGTCTTTGCTGTCGGAGATTGAACAGAGCATGGAAGCAGAGGAGCTGGAACAAGAGCGAGAACAGGTAGGATGCTGTGGGCTCCAGAAAACTTTGGAAGTTGCGCAACCGTTGGTGAATGGCTTGGGCTTCTAGGTGGTTCCTTCAGCTGAAGGTTCTTAAGCTGGTCAGATTCCAACAGGAGGAGGAAGAGGAGGAGGGAAGAAGAAGGAGAAGAAGAAGAGGAGGAGGAGGAGGAAGATGAAGAGGAGGAGAAGGAGGAGCCACTATGGTGCCATTGAAGCCTTACCCACATGGTCTGAGCTTTGATTATACTAAATTGTACTAAAAAAGGAAGTGTCACTAAATGAACTCTTGTAAAACGAGGCCTACCTGTACATAATTATATCCTGGCTTTGAAATTTATCAGATGGCTATTGTAGTTTTCTGACCCACTCCACTGTTCGTTCTTTCTTTCTTTCTTTCTTTCTTTCTTTCTTTCTTTCTTTCTTTC
>JAKJMR010001142.1:142940-153421 GCA_024449315.1 Daboia siamensis
TCTACTCTACTCTACTCTACTCTACTCTACTCTACTCTACTCTACTCTATTCTTTCTGTTAATCTATTGTACTCTACTCTACTCTACTCTTTCCATATCCCCTCCCCTCCCCTCCCCTATCCTATCCTATCCAGTTTCTTAATTCCTTTGTGCTCAATAAATATGTTAGCAAATGCTGCCTAACCCCATGCTTTTTCTTTATTAGCCCATATTTATACTGCTTTCCACTAATGTCCTTTTACACTCCTTGTATATAAATCAATGTTTTTCAGCCTTGGCAACTATACGCTGTGTGGATTTCAGCTCCCAGAATTCCCCAGCCAGCATGAATTCTGGAAGTCGAAGCCCATCCATCTCAAAGTCGCCAAGGCTGAAAAACACTGTTATAAACCCTCTTTTGAGGCAGAAGACAGCATCTCTGTCCTTCCGTGCTGTACAATGTTAAAACTAGGCCTGGAATGCAAAGGCGCTTTTTTTTTTCCTTCCCAAAAGGCAACTGGACTTGGGTTTTCCCCCCCCCCCCTCTCTTGAAGACGTTTCGCTTCTCATCCAGGAAGCTTCTTCAGTTCTGACTGAATGGTGGAGAAATGAAGGATTTATGTTCCTTGCACTCATCTGGATGAGCAAAGCAGGAAGGATCAAGGAATATACATCCTTCAAGAGGGGGAACCCCCCCCCCACAAATGTCCAGTTGCCTTTTTTCCAAAAGTACTTTTGGGACAACAATAACCTGGATGACTTGACAATCTCCAGAGGCAATTAGCCTTGGAGGTTTGACTAGCTAGAGAGAAACTATGAGACTATAATTCGGTGGGAGCAGAGATCCTTCATGGCTATGAAAAGCTTTCGGGGTCTCCGCTCGGTTTAGTGCGGAAAGAGAAGGAAATCTGTCTGGTTGCTGCTTCTGCTGGAGGCTGCTGCGTTTTTTTCAGCTAGCTAGCCCCAGCGTGCAGGGATTGCCGAGGGCTAAACCTTGGAATGAGTGAACTTTTTGCCCTCTCTGATATGGGAGGGATCTAGATAGAGAAAGAATGCTTGTAAGAAAAGAGCTTGCTTATAGGGATGGCTGGATCGCTCTGTGGAACTGGATCCTTTCTGCTGCTGAACGCTGATCGCCAATTCCCAAGGATGAAACTTCATCTCACCTGTTGGGAAGGGATTTTCAATAAAAGGGGGAAGAAACCCAATATTTTTGCTTCCCTTTTCTCCCTTCCCTTCCTGTTTCCTTCCTTTTCCTTATATCTCTTCCTTTTTCTTCTTTTTCTTTCTTTCTTTCTCTTTCTTTCTCTTTTTCTTTCTATTCTTCCCTCCCTCCCTCCCTTCATTCTATTTAAACTGCCAGTAAATTTGTTTTGTTTGTATAAACATATGCTGGGCCTTTTTATACTCCCTCCGTTCTACCAGTTCAAGACCCAAGTCTGTAATTGCGATTAATTGTAATTATCCAACCAATTATCCACACAGCCAGGAGACGGGCTCTCCCTCACACTTAGGGCTCCAGATTCAGGTACAAGATCAAGTCTACAAAGCCAACAGAGAAGGGCCAAATGGCAGGGGTCACCCCCAAAACAGGCTCTCCTTCTGGGCTCCCCCAGCCAGCACCGTTTAGCCAACGGTGTCCATCTTTTAACACATTGGGAAGGTATATTTTGCACACTATTACAAATACACCCCAAACGTAAAGCTTTCTGCTTCCTCGCCTATACCTTCCTTAACTGTTCCCCACATGTGCAGGTACGTATGTTGCATGTAGGAGAGGATGTGCAAGGTTCGGCGCAATGTTGCAATCTCTCCATTGTGCAATCAGATCAAAATGCCATACCTGAAGGATTTTGCTTCAGGAGATGACTAATACGGCTTAACAGGTTGCTGAAGTCTGGATTCCATCTGGATCGGTTGATTCCAAAGGCGGTTGGGTCACCCTGGGTTCAAAGATTAGCAGCCTGCAGGTACAGATAAATGAAGGCTTGAGAAATGGAGATTTGGATCCTGGCTTGTTTAGGATTTATGCATTTGTGTATTTTATTTCCCGCCTTTATTATTATTATTATTATTATAACAAATACAGGTAGTCCCTGACTTACAACAGCTCTTTTAGTCAAACGGACTTATGACCAGTCCTTGGACTTACGACTGTCTCAGTATCCCCCTGGCCACGTGATTAAAAAAAAAACCCAGGCATTTGGCAACCGGCATGTATTTTCGATAGTTGCAGTGTCCTGGGGTCATTTGATCCCAATTTATAACCTTTTCAGCCAGTTCAATTATGGTCGTAAGTCAAAGGCTACCTGTTCAATTCCCAGAATTCTCAGCCACACATCTGGAGGGCCTTATTACATTTGGGGGATCTGGTTACCCATATCTGCGTGATACGTATGCAGCCTTCAAATCTTGGCCAAATAATCTTCCTACTGTGATTAGCCTCTCTCTCTCTCTCAGCATCTGTGTAAAGGTTTTCTTTCTCTCTGACGTGTTCATTTCTCTCTCTTTTTTTTCTCCAAATCGGAGTGCTTTACTGCCCAGCCGCATTGATTTTATCAGCAAATGGCTAATTCTGCTGCCCTGTATTCTTTTTTTTATGCCTAGTCAGCCTGCCCCATCTTGTGGACTACAGAAGTAACTGGATATACATAAATTGATTTTTCGAAAGAGCATCCTGACCACTCTGATATTGACAATCGGTTCCGGAACCAGAATCTTCGATTGATCTAAGAAAGGAAGGGGACCGAGTGCTTTAAATCCCTAACGTCAGCAACTTCCTGCTGAGGAAAATGAGTGCCCTTCCTGGCTTTCCATTGGCCACATCATGCTGGGCTGGGCAGGGGGTTGGGCTAGAAGACCTCCCAGGTCCCTTTCAGATCGGAAATTCTGTCGATTCTGCTTTCCCTGGCCTGCTTTGCGGTGGAGAACTTGTAGTTTTGGTGGAATGAGGCTAGGGCTGTGTGTGTGTGTGTGTGTGTGTGTGTGTGTGTGAGAGAGAGAGAGAGAGAAAGAGCATGAATAATCATTGCCTGTAGGGAAGTGTTTGGACACACCTCAAGGGTGACTCATAAAGTCTGTTTAAACATTGACTCTCAGGTCAAAGAATGCAGGACTTAAGAGAACAGCCATTGCTCTTCCTTTCCTCCCTCTTCCTGTCCACAAACCCCCCTCCCTTCTAGCACTGATGACGTTACCTAGTAGGCTAATGAAAGGTCTGCAAGAGAACCACCAAGCTCAGAGAGCACCAAGGACCCCCACAGTCCTCCTCTTCCTCCTCGGACAGTCCCGGCCTCACACGGTCCCCTTTTGTGACCTGACAAGCAAAGTCAATGAGGAAAGCCAGATTCACTTAACTTAACAACCCTAACTTAACAACCGCATTGATTCATTCACTCGACAACCGTGGCAAGCAAGATGGGGCAAAACTCGCCTAAACACCGCCTTGCTCAGCAGCAACAAAAACTCGGGGGGGAACCGGGGGGGAACCCTCCTCCATTGCGGTCCTAAGTCAAGGGCTGCCTGTATTTGCACGCTGTGACTGACGGCATCCTTTGAGTCTCCTTCATTAGGGAGGGCAATTAGGGATCTAATTTAATTCCCTGCCTGCGGGCACCGTTGTCTTGCAAGCTGCGTTGTTTCCGAATATTGTATATTTAAGAGGGCTGCTTGCTATAATTTTCTTCCCTGGAGGCAGCTGGCAGGGAACCAGCTAGAGTTTCTTGCCCTGGAGGGCGCGTTGAGAGAGCCGGAGGACAGAATCCCTCGTTTTCCGTTTTCCGGCAGTTTCGTTTGTTCAGGCAGAGAGAAAAGAAACAGGAAAATTACACCAGGGTTGAGACCTGCCCCTTCGTGTCTGCTTGTGTGTTTGTTGCCTGTACTGTGAACAAGCAGCTTTCCGGTTAACCTCATCTCGTCTCTTTCCCCCCCTCTTCAATATCTATTCATCTATTAGTTCAGAGGTTCTCAACCTGGGGGTCGCGACCCCTTTGGGGGTCGATCAACCCTTTCCCTGGGGTCGCGCAGACTTGGCTTTTTATGCATACTGTTGCAAAGTGTAGCAATATAGTTTACTGTTATATTAAACCTGTTATCCATGTTACGCCATGCTTCAAGACAATATTTCATTTATTTGTAATTAGCAATAAATATTTCATAATATATAACTACATTTTGTCTTTGTGATTAGTCATTATGCAAAATACATCCTGTATATCAGATATTTATATTATAATTAATTACAGTAGCAAAATTACAGTTATGACATTTCAACGAAAATTACTTACTGGTAGGGGGTCACTACATCATGAGGAACTGTATTAAGGGGTCGCGGCTTTAGAAAGGTTGAGAACCACTGTATTAGTTGATAATATATACATCAACCATACAAAATAATAATAATAATAATAATAGTAGTAGTAGTAATAAAAGGAAATGGGAGGAAAATAGGGGAGGAGAAAGGGAAAGGGAAAGTGTTGGGTTAAAGGGGAAAAAAAGAAAGTTTTAAAGGGATCTGCACCAGTGTTTCCCCTCCTGGATACACACACACACACACACAATTACATACAAACGCACAGCTCCCCCTGCCATCCTTCTCTGCAAGGATGGTGTGTAGAAGTTGCAACACATCTGGAAGTAGATGATTCTCCATCATCCACGTCATGGTTGTCCCAAAGGTGCTTTTTTTTTTTCCCCCCCCCAAAAGGCAACTGGACTTCCTCCTTGCTGTTTTTTTACTTGAAAAAACTGTGTGTGTGTGTGTGTGTGTGTGTGTGTGTGTGTTACATGCACGGATATCCTTGCTGGAGACACGCAGTTTCCTGAATGGAAATAATCCACAGTGAGAGACGGTCACGTGCAGCTAAATGCTTGGCGTTTTCCAGCTCTAAACTACAAATGCACCTGATGTGTTGAAAACTCTTTAATTTCACAATTTATAGTCAGATTTTTCCTCCCCCCCCCCCCATGCTCTGTTTAACTCCTTTCTAATGCAAAATGACGTCAACAAAAGTCACCTAAAACTTCATTCCCTCGGAAGAATCTCGTGTACGTTGAAAGGTTGAGTATGTTATCCGGAGGGCACCCCAAATTGAAGTTGGTTGCACTGTGAGAACCATGCCTGGCATATTCCATATCCCCTTCCCTTCTAGTACTGAAGATGTTAGCTAGTTGGGTAATAAAACGTCTGCAAGCAAACTAACAAGTTCAGAGAGCACCAAGGGCCCCACATATCGGTCTGCCTTTTTCTGTGAAAGACCAAGTTGGCTAATCTTGGCACTGGGTTTCTTCTGCCTATTTTAGTATTTATTTATTTTTTTATGGAAAAAGGCCAGAAAATTACAGATTGAAAACCCTGCCCCTACACGTTCCACTTTAACTTCCTGCCTGTTTGAAAGGTAACCACGTTTGCCTTACTTAAGGAGAGACTAACTCTTTCCTTAGGAATTTGCAATCTGACCCAACATGTTTAGGAAACCGGATCACAGTTACCTGCAGCCCACGTTAACTCTCTGCATCTGGAAAGCAGATGGAAGAGACCCATCTTTTCACAGCGATGACTTTTCCTAGGTTTATGGCTGATTCAGAGATCTCTGTTTGGCCCCCAGGCTTGCTTGCGGCCACGTTTTGACTGGGTTCACGGTGCCAAAACTAGTAATTAGCCGCTCTCAGACTTTAGCTGTCTCCACCTCTTTCAGTTCCCTTTGAGCAGGGCGGCTGCCAGCGCTGAGCTGTGGCACCTCTCTCTCCGCTTTTATTTTTCAGCGTTCAAAGCATTTTTCTTTTCTTTTTGGGAGGGGGCTCGGGCCCGGCTTTTTGATCTACTTGAGTTCTACGGCTAAAGAAGGCTTTTAATTATGGATCAAAGCGGGGGCTTCCTGGGGACCCCCGTGGGAGTCATTGGGTAGCGTAGCGAATGCTTGAACTGGAAACTTGGTTAAAGGGGGTTAAGGTTTCTGCCGGCGAAGTAATTCTGGTGACGTCAATGCAACGAATCTCCTTTTGCTTGTGGCTTTTGTGCAGATGCCTTGCTGGCTGATCTGGAATCCACGACCTCCCATATCTCCAAACGGCCAGTGTTTCTGTCGGAGGAAACCTCGTATTCTTATCCAACTGGAAACCACACTTACCAAGAAGTCTCTCTGCCACCACCGGTACCTCCTCCTCCTTCCACCGAGGCCTTGAACGGGGCTGTGAGCATCTCCTTAGAGCAATGGCACCCCGTCCTTCCCAGAAACCCACAACAGCAGGTATTTTATTTACTAAATCTAACTCTCCACACCCCGAGAATCGCCTTCCTTCTGTCTAGGTTTAACGGTCTTCCTCCTGCACTTTGAGAGGAGTACAGGTAAGACCTCACCTTACCACGATTTGTTTAGTGACTGTTTGAAATCACAATGGCACTGAAAAGAATGGGACTTAACGACCGGTCCTCATATTTACAACCGTTGCAGCATCCCCAGGGTCACGTGTTCAAAATCTGGGGGTTTTGGCCACTGGCCTGTCTTTGTGATGAGAAAAGCAAATTAGGAAGAACCGGATTCGCTTATTCCTTTTAACAACTTCAGCGATTTGCTGAACAGTGGCCGGAATGGTTGCAAAAGGGGGCGTGATTCATTTAACGGCTTCGTTGCTTAGCAGCAGAAATGTTGCGCTTAATTCTGGCCATAAAGCTGAGGACTTACCTGCATGGCAAAATTCCTGGGTCCGAAATGCATTGGACCAGAAGTTCAAACTTTTTCACATGTATTATGACTGTAAATTTTATAGCTCCGTCTGCATAAATTTCCTTCTGGGGAAGCCAGATAAATTTCACCTGAATTTCCTCCTTCAGAATTTAAAACCCTTCATTACGTGCGCAGTATGTTGAGCAGCTGTACAACCTGAAAAGCAGCTACAATTGGCCAAAGACATACTTACCTTTGTTTTAAAATACGACTTGGTTTGATGCATCGTAACTATTAATTGTAGGGGAATACATCTTTTTTAGTTTTATAGTTTTGTTCCTGTTCACGTTTTAGGTTTATCACTCAAGTAACAAATTGTGCTGACACAGTTCCAGAGGAGACAAAGTCGCACTTTGTGATTTACTCAGCTAGTAGTTACTATGGGTGCAGGAAGGAGCCTTCGATATGTTCACTACCTTGAGTTATTTATAAAAATAATGATCAAAAACAAAACTTAAAATCTGAAGCGATATTATTGTTTTGATCTGCCTCGGCTTGGTTGTGTTCTTCTAAATTTTGCTGACAAAATAAATATGATTGATTATTATTGCTGCTTAGCTCAGTGGTTAAAGATGCTGAGCTTGTCAGCTCGAAAGCTGACAGCCCAGACTCGGGGCCCAGCGCCGCGCGATGGGGTGAGCTCTTGCTCCTTCCCATTGAGCAGTCCGAAAGCCAGAAAATGCAAGTAGATAACTAGGTGCCACTTCGGTGCGAAGGGAGTAGCATTCCGTGGATCTCGGTGTATAGCCGTGCTGGCCACGTGAGCCCAGAAGCGTCTTTGGACAAAGCTTGGCTAAGAAACAGATGGAACGCCAGCTCCTAGAGTCGGAAACGACTGGGTTCGCTTAACCACCGATGCAGAAAATATCGGGTCAGTAGTTGTGCTTTGCAGCTGTCACGACGTAAGACCCTAATGGACTGGTTCCATCAGGGTCATAACTCAAGGACCGTAGCCGGGGTAACGACAAATCCGTCCGTAATAAGTTAGAAACATCCTTTCACCGCTTCCAAATAGAATGTAAGCCTAATTAAATTTCTGCCTTCTCTTTCTCTCTCAAACCAATCTCTTCATGAATCCCTTGAAAAGCATCTCTGCTACAACATCATCACACTAATGTTGTTAACTCAGGGGCTCCTTCGTGGCCGTTTGGCACAAAGAGCTTAATTATTGCTCACAGAGGAGATTCTGACTCATATTGCTGGTTTCAGTGGCTCGGCTTCTCCTTCAGCACAGCCCAGCTTGGATCCTAGGAATACAGGCAGTCCTCAACTTATGCCCACGACGGAGTCCCGAATCTCTGTCGTTCAGCGAGACGTTTCTCAAGTGAGCCTTGCCCCCATTTACGCGCTTTCTCACAAGCGAAGCACTGCAGTTGTTAAATCAGCTACAGAGTTCTTAAGCGAAGGGGGCTTCCCCGTTGACGTCGCCTGTCAGAAGGTCGCAAAAAGGGGATCGCGAGACCCCGGGACCCTACTGCAACTGTCATAAATACGAGTCAGTTGCCAAGCCTCCGAATTCTGATCCCCACGTAGCTGTGGGGACGCTGTGTACGGTCGTGAAGTGTGAAAACTAGACATACGGTAAGTCACTTTTTTCCCCGTGCCGTTCTGACTTCAGACGGTCACTAAACAAGTGGTTGTAAGTCAAGAATTCTCTCTAGAGATTTCCAATCCCTTTTCGAAGTCTTCCCTTTGGTGGTTCCTTAGCAGCTGGAAGTGGCGTTGAAAGATCTGCTGCTTCCTTGACTTCATTGGAAGAAAGCTGCTTTTGGCTGTAGCTTTGTGAAGTGGAGTTGCGTTGTGTTGTGTTAGCCGTGAGGAGCTCATTGTGCCTGACATCCGGTGAGGATTTAAATGCTGACTCCTCTTCTCACAATGGAGGCGAGCGTTTCCTGATCCGGCACAGGAATGTTCCTATTTTATCGCTGGCTGTTCAAAAGTTTTTTTCTTTTGTGTGTGTGTGTGTGTGTGTGTGTGTGTGTGTGTGTGTGTATGTGTTGATCATGTGGCCACGGGGATGCTACAAAGGTCGTAAGTGTGAAAGTCACTTTTCCCAGATCTGCGGTAACTTTGAACGGTCACTAAATGAGCTGTCGTAGGTTGAGGACCAACTGTAAAATCCAAGAAGAAGAAAGGAGCTGAAACGTGAGTTGTATTTCCGGAAAGGAGTAAGGGACAGATCGTAAGGAGAAGCTCTCATTGTTTTCTCTGTTTCCTGTTTGTTTCCCGTGCCGAGATTTTTGCCACGCAGGATTACTAAAGAGAAGCTGCTTCTCACAATGACCTGGGCTTCCATCCTTCCCTTCCCTTATACACACACACACACACACACACACACACAGAGGAAGTCCTCAACTTAGGACCACAACGGAGGCCAAAATGTATGTTGCTAAACGAGACCTTGACGAAGGGAGCTTTGTCCCATTTCACAACCTTTTTTGCCGCAGTGGTTTTCAGTGAACCACACTGCAGTTGTGGAATTAGTGGCTTGGTTGTGAAGGGAAACCGAGGCGCTGTGACCGTTGTAAATATGAGTCGGTTGCCAAGTGTCTGAACTTTGACTGCGTGGCCTTGACGGGGGATGATGCTCTGCAGTGATTGTAAGCGTGGAAAATCAGTCGTAAGTCACACATTTGGGGCTCCGTTGTGGACGTAAGTCGAGCACCGGCCGGTGTAGCTCCCGCAGCTGTCTTTTCTAGTTGGATCCTCTTGACCAACGGAGCTGGTGATCCTAGCCTGTCTTTAAATAAAATGTCCCGTTTTTTTTGCAGCCGCAGTCTCCGTCTCCTATGTATAATTCCAGTGCCTCTGGATCCAGAGAGTGCTCCATCTCTCCCTCACGGGCCGGTGACGAGGAACACGTCTATAGGTATTCTCTTTTCCACACCTTTCTCAGAATAACCCGAGTTGGAAGGGACCTTGGAGGTCATCTAGTCCAGCCCCCAGCTCAAGCGGGAGACCCTCCTAGACCGTTTCTGGACAAATGGTTTCTCAGTCTCTTCCTAAAAACCTCCAGTGATGGAGCACCCCACCACTTCTGGAGGCAAGGAGTTCCACTGGTTAATTGTTCTCACTGGCCTGAAATTTCTCCTTGGTCCAAGGTTGCTTCTTTCCTTGATGAGTTTCCATCCATTACTCCTTAGGTCAGACATGTCAGACACAAGGCCCGGGGGCCAGATCCGGCCCGTGAAGTGGTTTCATGCGGCCCACGAAGCCATCCTGGAAACAGGGAGGGAACGGCCCCCGCTGCCTTGGCCCTCACCCAGAGACCCTCCTTCTGCCAGAGACCCTCAGATCTGTCCCACTCCTGCCCAGGCCCCCATAGGCACCCTTGATGCCAATGATGTAGAGCTGGCCACGCCCATCCAGTAGGCCATAGGCACTCTAGCCACGCCCACCCAGTACGCCATGCCCACCCGGCCCCCTGAGGGCAACCGCAATGCTGATGCGGCCCTCAATGAAATTGAGTTGGACACCCCTGCCTTAGGTCATCGAGCTAGTTCAGCCCCTGGGTGTCCGAAGGGGCTGGGAAATGCCCCTGGGGTCATACCGAAGGGGAGAGGTTGATTCGGGGGCTGCGCTGGTAACTCACACCAGTTGTTTAGATTGGCGGTTCGGGCGTTCTAGGCATCCGGCCAAGTGTCCTGGGTAAAGAAACCACAGCTTATTGCGACACGCCAGCAAGCCAGCATAAGGCAGCTGCTTCTACTACCCGCTGTGCCTTTGCCAACTTTCCCCACGTGCCTCGCTCCTGCGGCTCCCGTTTGGAAAACGAAC
>JAKJMR010001142.1:175627-197856 GCA_024449315.1 Daboia siamensis
AATAATAATAATAATAATAATAATAATAATAATAATAATAATAATAATAATAATAATAATAATAACAACAACAACAACAACAACAACAACAACAATAATAATAATAAATTAATAATAATAGTAACAAAAATAATAATAATAAAAACACAACTTTTTCAAGCTGCTCAAGGACAGATCAGCTGTATTTTAAACAAAACACCTAACCCTTCCTTTGAGTGACCGTCCCAACCAGCCTATCAAACCCGAGGGGCGGACCTTACCCTGCTCCTCCCCTTTGCTCCTTCCTCCACGGCTCGCCCAATCCCTCGCGGAAAAGGCGGGGCCCTGCAGAGGCCGCCCGCTGATTGGTCGCGGCCTCCTGGGTATAAAAGCGGGCGGCGGAAGCAACGCCACCCCTTTTCTTCCACGGAGGCCTCGTGAGGTAGGTCGGGCGCTGCGGGCGGCGCGGGCGGCTGGGCGGCTGGGCGGCCTACCTCGCCCGGCCCTGATTCCCCTTCTTTCTCCTCCCTCTCCAGAGAACGCCGCTTGTCTTTAAACCGCCGCCCCGCCGCGCGATCCTTGGGTCACCGCGATGCCCAGGGAAGACCGAGCCACGTGGAAGTCCAACTACTTCCTCAAGATCATCGTAAGTCGTTGGGGCGGGGGCGCTCCTGAGCGTGTGCAGAGCGCCTGGCTGCGGCGGGGACAGCGAGCTCTTGGAGCCCCCTCCTCCCCCTCCTCTCTCCTTTCCTAACAACCCGCCAACAGGGGGAAAAAACAGACGGGAATGTTTGTAGCTCAGGGTTCAAGAAAGAAATCGAGAAATATTAAGGGTATATAGATAAAATGGCGTATGTGAAATGAAAAATAAAATGACACACACACACACAATAAAATATTATATATAAAAATATAAAATCACGAGTGTGTATTTTATATTTATATATATATATATATATATATATATATATATATATATTTATTTTACCTTGCTAGGCCCCAAACATGGGACAAATCTTTATTTCCTGTTTCCTGTGTTTATATATATATATATATATATAAAAACACAGGAAACACATATACACACACACACACACACACACACACATATGATATAAATAATAAAATGGTATATATAAAAAACAAAAAGACACATGTACACACACACATATAGTATCTAAGCCAAGAAATAAGATGGCATACATAAATAATAGAAAAATGATCTATGGATAGATAAAATGGTACATATAAACCAAAAAATAAAATGGCGTATAGTGACAGTAATAACAGTATAATGGTACATTGTGGATTGTCTATTAGGCTATATCAGATGCAAAGGATAAAATGCAGAACTGTATTGGGACCCTATGTTAGGAAAGAATTTAAAAAAAACAACGGATTTTTGGGATATCTCTACTATTGACCCCGGTCAGATCCAGATAGGCAATTCTCTAAAAGGAGATGTTGGGTCTCTTGAAGTTTGCCTGCTTGTTTGAAGAACGACAACCAAACCATTGTTGTGTTCCTTTTTTCAGCAACTCCTGGACGATTATCCAAAATGTTTCATCGTGGGAGCGGACAATGTCGGCTCCAAGCAGATGCAGCAGATCCGGATGTCCCTGCGTGGGAAGGCCGTCGTCCTGATGGGAAAGAACACCATGATGCGTAAGGCCATCCGAGGCCATCTGGAAAACAACCCTGCTCTGGAAAAGTTAGTATCCCAAAGATCCGGGGGCGCTCTGGTCTTCTAGAGCAGTGTGTTTCTCAACCTTTTCTTCACCGCTTTTGAATACTTTTTGTGGCCATGGAACCCCAAGGTTTAGCTCAAGATTTAAACTGCATCGAATCTTCATGGCCCCCTTACGATGACATCACACACACATGCAGAGACGGAGTCTATGGATCACAGCTTGAGAACCACCCTTTTAGAGAATTCTTCCTTCTGGTGTCACGAGAATAAGAGTTGGTTGTTGACAGGACCCCATCAGCTCTTAGCTTTCTTTTTCTAAAATAAACACAACAAGGAAAGATGCCAGGAGATTTGATTCTAGTCTGCCCTAAGCATGTAAGCCGGCTGGGTGGCTTTGAACTAGCTCACAGGGTTGTGAAGAAAATGAAGAGGATTAGGTATGTTTGTGGAATTGAAAAAAAAATAAATCTTCCACTAAACTTTTCTGCCCGCAAAGCAGTTTTGGATGGTGTGTGGTTCGGTCCAGATATAAACTTGATTTGTCTTACAATTCTGGAGTTCAGTTCTATGAAAGGCCATCAACCCAGACCATTTCTGTCAGCCTGTACTGCCAGTTTTTGTTGACTTCATGACATCTTTGTTGCAAAACTAGAATTTAGCCAAACGAGGTTGCCTTTCTGAGCTAGTAGATCAGTCCCAAATTAGCTTTCTCTGTTCCGCAAGTTGCTCGTGCACATTCTTCTAAAGATGCTTGTTGGACTGATGACAAATAGCACTGGCTGTATTTTTTAGGCTGCTGCCTCATATCCGTGGAAATGTGGGCTTTGTGTTCACCAAGGAGGATCTGACAGAAATCAGGGATATGCTGCTTGCCAACAAGGTAAATGGAAACTTGACTACGCAGGAAAGTTACTTGGGGAATGCTGGGAGTTGTAGTCCACGCATCTTGGAAGTTCCCAAGGTTGAGAAATGCTACTTAAGAACATGCCCCAAACATCTGTTTATTGCCAAGGGTCTGAATTTTGATCACGTGGCCGTGGGAATGTGTAATGTAACGATCATAAGCTACACTTTCAATACTGTTGCAACTTCAAATGGAGACTAAACAAATGATTTTAAGTCAAAAGACACATAAATCACTTTTGTTAGGACCAGGTGGGAAATCCAGGTATCCAAGCTAGGAGCAGTCAAAACCCAGTCACTGTTGGATTTGGCAGTTGCTACTCTAGTTGTTTTGTCACTGGGGACAGATGCTCCATTTTCTTTGTGGGTGTAAAAATCGCTTAAGCTTTTCTTGGTGTAGCTTAGCTGAGCTGAGGATGGATGAATATTTGTGGATTTCTTTTTCTGTCTCTAGGTACCAGCTGCTGCCCGGGCTGGAGCAATTGCTCCCTGTGATGTCATTGTGCCAGCTCAAAACACCGGCCTGGGTCCTGAGAAGACCTCCTTTTTCCAAGCTTTGGGCATCACCACCAAAATCTCCAGAGGCACGATTGAAATCTTGGTGAGTTCCACATGGAGCCCCTGTTGGGTGTACGATGCGCTATGGAGAGCCCCAGTTTTGTTAGAAATCGAGAGACAATATAATCTTAAAGCAGAAAAAGTTCAAATAAAAAAAAAAAGAACCAAGCACGATTGAAACGCTATTAAAACTTGATGGGAGAAGCGAAGAGAGGGCTTTTCAGCCTGCTAGCCAGCCCCACAACTGCGTGCTTCTCTGAACTGCCAAGAGAGGCTGCAGGACCATAGGTAGGCTTCCCTGTAGGACATGTATGTCCATAATATGGTAAAGACGACGTGGCTTTGTGAAATTGTGCCGTCTTTTTCTGCATTTTTTTTTCACAGTTCCTTTAATATACCACAAACTAACCAATGAAATATAAACATTTTTTCAAGGATTTTAGTATTTGTTATATCAGTAATGCTGTAGATATTATATATCGCCATACATAAATACACACACGCAAGTTTGGGTGCTGCTCGTCCATTTCCCCTTTCACTGTATCCACCCTCCTTCTCTCTCTTCCCTCTTCTCTACTTCCTTTCTCCTTTCTTTCCTACTTCCCTCTTCTTCTCCTCTCCTCTTTCCCTCACCACGCCCCTCCCGTTTCTCCCCACTTCTCCTCCTCTTTCCCTCCAACCTTCCTACTTCCTTCCCCCTCCTCTACTCTCTTCCCTCTCTCCTCTTTCTTCCCTCCCATCCCTCTTCCGATACAATTCAGGGGTGATGTCCGAGCAGCTCCTCTCCTTGGATTTTCAATGTCTGTATTAGGTATGATAATATTTATTTATTTATTTTTATTCCATTTATATCCTGCCCTTCTCCAAAGACTCAGGGCGGCTTACAAGCTTAGCAGTAGCCTTCATTCTATGTATATGCCTGCTTGTTAGGGCTTTCACACACACACACACCAAGCGGCATTATTACAAAGTCGGGTTATTGCCCCCAACAATCTGGGTCCTCATTTTACCTACCTCGGATGGGAGGCTGAGTCAACCTTGAGCCTGGTGGGATGCGAACCTGCACTAATTGCAGGCAGCTGGTGTTCCTTAAGGAGGCATTAGCCCTCTGCTCCACCAAGGCTCATGTGATAATATCCTTGTGCCGTCTTTTTTTCTGCTCCTTCCCTCCCTTTCTCGCTCCTTAAAGAGTGACGTGCAGCTGATCAAAACTGGAGACAAGGTGGGCGCCAGCGAAGCCACTCTGCTGAACATGTTGAATATCTCGCCTTTCTCCTTCGGGCTCATCATCCAGCAAGTCTTTGACAACGGCAGCATTTACAACCCGGAGGTTTTGGATATCACCGAGGAAACCTTGCACAAGCGTTTTCTGGAAGTAAGCGAGGGGCTCCCCGACTTCACGCTTGACGTGAGACTCTTTGCGAAGGCCGAGAAGAAAGAGGAGCGAGCAAGGGTGGTGGGGAGAACCTTAGCGGGAGTTTTATTTAGTGGCGGTTGTTTAAATCCTGTTTCTTAATTTGCAAATGCATTTGAGTTCCAAGAAGATGGGGTGAATGTTATCTAAGCTGGGGGGGGGGAAGAACCTCCCCCCACCCGGATGTACATTTCAGTATCAAAATATCCCATAGAAAAGAATTATCGGCAGCTCAGGATCGAACTGTGAGCTCTCTGAGCTGGGTGGTTTTCTTGCAGACGTTTCATTTCCAAGCAAGGTAACATCATCGGTGATGTTATTACCTAGTTTGGTAATGAAACCAGACCAAGCTCAGAGAGCAGAAGCTGCTTGTAGGCTGTCCTGCGAACAGGATTTGGAACCTGTGTCTCTTGTCCCTTGTAGGGCGTTCGTAACGTAGCCAGCGTTTGCCTGCAGATCGGCTACCCTACTGTTGCTTCTATACCCCACTCCATCATCAACGGGTACAAGCGAGTCCTGGCTGTGTCTGTGGAGACCAACTACTCTTTCCCATTAGCTGAAAAGGTAACTTGTTCCGAGGGGTCTTTTGACTTCAATGTTTTGGAGTCGTCTTGGTTGCCAGATCTGAATTTTTAGAACCTCAAATCCCGAGGCGCTTATCCTTGAACAAGTTTTGTACACGCCCTATTGAAAAGCAAAGCCAAGCCCAATGGCAGTGAGAACTGAGGAATTCGGTATTCGGGTTATCCTTTGCAGATATTATGTATTATAGTTCGGCAAATAAGTCTCTGTGCTCTTCAGGATAACCTTGCTGCCAAAACCAGACAAGCAGTTGTCTTTTTGCAGTTATAAAGCCTATATAGGAGCGGTGTTTTCCAACTGTGACAACTTCCTAAGTGTATGGACTTCAGTTCCCATGATTCCCTAGCCAGCAGGTTGAGAAACACTGCTCTACAGGTAGCCTTTGACCTACAACTGGTTGCTTAGCAATTGAACTTACAATGGGTCCTTGAAAAACGGGCTTACAACCTAGATTTAAAATTCTGATGTCCCCCTTTTTCTGTAGTTACGTGGCCCCCATTTTGGGCACTTGGCCTGCGGTTTCCAGCAAAAGCTGCCCAACAGCAAACAGTGGCTTGACTGTTGCAAAACGGGTCATAAAAGCGGATGGGGTCACCGAAGTAGTGATCTGCTTTATGAATGTCATGATTTACGACCGACACGTCTCAGTTGTGGTCCTGTACTTGCAAGTCTGCTGATGCTAGTTTTTCAGTTTACTTAACGACGCCGATTTTTTACTCCTTTGGGCTCAGTTGCACATATGCCCCCTTTCACCTTTCTTTGCAAAGTCTGGGAAAGCCGAAATTGCCAGCTCTGGAGGAATGTTTTGACACTGGAACACAACTGATTTTTTCCTCCCCCCCCCCCCCCCCCCCTTGCAGGTAAAGGCTTTCCTGGCTGATCCATCGGCTTTTGCAGCAGCTGCCCCAGCAGTGACCGAAGCAGCTGCTCCTACTTCAGCAGCTCCAGCCAAAGAGGAAGTCAAGGAAGAATCAGAAGAGTCCGATGAAGACATGGGCTTTGGTCTCTTTGACTAAACCGCTCTGTCCTAGCCTGAGCTAAGAGTGGAATTCAAAAGAAATAAAATAAAAGCATACTTCTTTACACATCCTTTGGAGGTGTCCAAATGATTGTGCTTCAGTTAGCAGGCAACTATGATATTATTACGGGAACGCGGTGGCTCAGTGGGTTAAGACGCTGAGCTTGTCGAGCGCCTGTTACTCATCCCAGCTTCTGCCAACCTAGCAGTTCGAAAGCACATAAAAATGAAAGTTGGAAAATAGGGAGCACTATGGTGGGAAGGTAACAGCGCTCCTTGCGCCTTTGGCATTGTCATGCCGGCCACATGACCACGGAGACGTCCTCGGACAAGCACTGGCTCTTCGGCTTTGAAACTGGGATGAGCACCGGCCCCTGGAGTTGGAAACGATTAGCATGCATGTGTACGGGAACCTTTACCTTTATGATATTACTTGTGTCATTTGGAATAATCATTCTGCTTAATTACATTGGGAGATCAAGTATGTCTCCCAAGTTTGAAAGTAAACTTTTATCGGAGCCAGTGAATTGGGTCATAAATGGACAAATTGCAGTCAATTGGCACTCCTCAAATAATAATAAAGTAAGCTTGTAGATTGAAAGCTAAGTTTTTGGTTAGAACCTTGGTGTCCATTGCAGCTTCTATTCATGCAGTCTTGCTACTCAAAATCATTTCTGACTTAAGGGATCTCCTCCAAGGATTCTTAAGGATTCATCCACTGGAGGTTTTTAAGAAGACTGGTCTTGTCTGAAATAGTATAGGGTCTCCTGCTTGAGCAGTGGGTTGGACTAGAAGACCTCCAAGGTCCCTTCCAGCTCTCTATTCTGATTGAAGAATTGACAGCCACATAGGTTGTGGAATTGCCCCATCTCTGCCTTATATAGCTACAGCTAATTTGATGAAATATTGGGACAACTGCTGAAGAGTGGAAAACTCAATAGGGGCTTTGTGGTGCCCAGAGTAGATCTTGAACAAGAAGATGAAATTGATGCGACGATTAAATTGACAATCCGTTGAAGCTACTTGATAAAAGGAAATAAGTAAAAATAGGGGGGAAATATAAAGATAAGGGAAATGATATAAATAAAATAGGGAAACAATGTAAACATCGGAAATAAAAGGAAGGGATAAAATAAAGGAAATGGATCGGAGGATAAACGGAGCGTTGCTCTTTCCAGAGTCAAAACTCGAATTCGCATCAGGCCGCTTCCATCTCACAAGGGAGCCTCAACGCGCAGGCGCACTCGGCGTCCTCGTGTCTCGCCATCAAAGGTCCCCACCATGTGCGTTTCGTGACGCCATCATCCTGCGTCCAGAGCGCCGGAAGTGAGGCGGAACAGCTTCCGGAAGGAGCCGGCGCAATGGCGGCCGACACGCAGGTGGGTGCTGTCGAAGGCCCGGGCGGGCCGAAGAGCCTCCGCCGCCCGCTTTGACTCTGTTGCCCGGGCGAGTAACCGCCTCTTCTCCGTCGGCCTTGGAGCGGGCGGCTTCCCTTGTCCGCGCTGGCCAGCTTCTAGAAGGTTCCGCCCGGGTTGCTGAGGGGCGCCGGGAGCCCCTCTCCGCGGTTCCAGGCTCCTTCCAGACGCCCTCCGGAGGCCGGGGTTCCCTGGTTTTCGTCACGGCTCTCGGGAGGACGATGGGCTTTGTAGTCCACCCGCCTGGGCAGTGGCGGGGCTGGAAGCGGGCGCGGGGAGGGTTTCAGGCTGTGAAATCGTTAGGCGGGAAGCAGCGGCTGAGATAATTCCCTTTTTTAAAAAAAATTGTGCCCTTCCTTGCAAACTCTGGCTGTCGAGTAGCCCGTTGGGCCTTTTCTTTTTGTACTTATTGTTTTTAAAAGGAGTCCTTTTACGGAGGAGTTTTATTTCTCGGGTTAAACCAGGCGATTTGCCTTCCCGCCTGATCTAGGTGTGGAATAGCCGCCCTAGCCAGAATGTCCCGGGCTGACGTTCAAACTCGGCTTGTGTTGAAAACTTGTGTTGAAATGACAGCTGGTGTATATGTTGCGATAGGCAGACAGCCATGCTTAGTTGCTGCTAAACATAGGTAGTGCTTGAGTCCGAAATGTAGGTGTGTTAAGCAAGACGTTTGCCCTGTTACCAATAAAGGAGAATATTTGTAACTCAGGGTTGAAATGAGGGCTCTTTGGTGCTCTATGAGCTTGGTGGGGTTGAGGTTTTTTTGGCAGACGTTTCATTACGCAAACTAGGTAACGTCATCGGTGCTAGCAAGGAGTGCTGTTGTGTGAAATCTCTAACCTCTGTTTAGGTTTCGGAAACACTGAAGAGATTTGCAGTGAAAGTGACCACCTCTAGTGTGAAGGAACGCAGAGAAATCCTGAGTGAACTTGGAAGATGCATTACTGGGAAAGGTAGAGTTACTTGATGTCGAAATACAGGCAGTCCTTGACTTACGACCACAATTGAACCCAAAATTTCTGTTGCTAAGTGAGACACATAAAGTGAGTTTTGCCCTATTTTACAACCTTTCTCGCCACAATTAAGTGAATCACCAAAGTTGTCAATAACACGGCTGTTCATCTGGACTTGAGTTGAATTTGGAAAAAAGTGAATGACTCTGGGACACTGCAGTCGTGATAAATCCATGTCAGTTGCCAAGCATCCAAATTTTGGTCGTGTCACCACGGGGTTGCTGCAAAGGTCATAAGTGTGAAAAACGGTCATAAATCACTCTTCAGTGCCATTTTAATTTTGAATGGTCACTAAACAAAATGGCTGTAAGTCGAGGACTAGACTACCTGTCACACTGAATAGGAATCCCAAAGATGCTTTTTCAGGAGGCAACTGGACTTTTTTGTTTTCCCTTGAAGAGATTTCACATCTCATCCAAGAAGCTTCCTTAGCTCTAACTGGACGGTGGGGAATGGAAGGATTTATATTCCTTGCAGAGAGCTGGTCATTTGCATTCTTTTAGAGAGTCGTTGAAGGTTGACCTGTGTCTTTGGGTCACTGCTGAAACGACCCTGTTGTAGACCAGAAATAGATGATGCCCTATCCCTCCCCATCTTGAGAGAGGTCTCTTCAGTTTTGACCTAGATGGCCTCTTTGACCCTTCTTCCAAACCAGTGGTCCTCTTGATCCAAAATGTGGACTAAAAAGTTTAATAAAATCTCAATAGAAGCTCTGGACCTCAGAGTGGGTGTTTTTATTGTAATGCAATGTGCAACCTTTTCTGCCTTCAGTTGCGGCCCTATCTGGACCGAGATGCCCTGCGTACAGTCACCCATGCGCTCGTGACCTCTCGGATAGACTACTGCAATGCTCTCTACATGGGGCTGCCCTTGAGGACCACTCAGAGGCTTCAACTGGTGCAGAATGCGGCCGCGCGAGTTGTGATTGGGGTTTCCTGATACTCCCATGTAACACCTCTTCTCCGCGAGCTGCATTGGCTTCCAGTTGCCCTCCGGGTGAGATTCAAGATGCTGGTGATGACCTATAATGCCCTAAATGGCATGGGTCCGGATTACTTACGGGAGCACCTGCTGCCAGCGTCAACTTCCCTTCGTCCTGCGCGCTCCCACAGAGAGGGCCTCCCCAGGGTGCCATCGGTCAGGGACTGCCGGCTGGCGGCCCCAGGGGGACAGCATTCTCTGTGGGCACACCAGCCCTTTGGAATCAATTGCCTGTTGAGCTCCGGATGGCTCCCGATCTTCACTCTTTCTGCTATGATCTGAAGACCTGGTTGTTTGAACAGGCCGGCCTGGACTAAGGGGTTGGGTTTATTTTTAACTATTTATTGTTAGGGTTAAATTAATTTAATTTTACTTTTAACTTTTGTACGTTGTATTTTATTGCCCTGTACACCGCCCTGAGTCCTTTGGGAGAAGGGCGGTATAGAAATTCAATAAATAATAAATAATAATAAAATAATATAGTCCCCCTCAAAATCTAATTTCCTTTTGGTTGATGTTTGTGGGGAAAATATGAATTATGTATGGAATTAAACATTGTTTTTGATTTTAAGTATTGGTTTTCCTCAAAGTACCATGCTGAATTTGGTTTGATCTTTTTGTAGATCTGCCAGAAGGCGCAGTGAAGGGTCTCTGCAAACTTTTCTGCCTTACTCTGCACCGATACAGGTAACTGTGTCAATCCGGATAGTCGGGAGACTTTGCCCTCCAGTTCAGATAACATTTATTTGATCTGGCGCAGTGCATGGAAATAGATTTGGAGGCTTAACGATAAAACTTCTTTCTCATTGAAAACTCTGCTTTTTTTTTTTACACCACTGTGCCGATGGAGCACAATTTTTTTGGTGAGATTTTTATTTGTCTTTTATTGTATAATATTGTAATATAGGGTGCTTAGCCGATTGTGTAAATGGGCAAATAAATATATGCAATTTTATTTAAAATTCAATTTTCTTTAACCATTTTTTTTTAGTTATGTACGCCTTTAAAAAAAATAATTTATCAGGTTTGATAATAGCCTCACCAGACTATTTGGAAAAGCGTGTCTTCTAATCTTTAAAATGCCTGCTGCAAAATTGTTTATCAGGACAAAAGACAAAACAAAGCAGATTCCTGTAAATAAATACATTTTCAGTTCACTGATTAAACTTTAACTGGTATTTATTCAAGGTAATCTTTGGTAACCTTTGCTATTATTGAAATAAATGGGTTATTAGGAAAACTTGATTGAGGACAGGGTATTTCCGAAGCAAATTTTTCCCCTCATGATCTCTCCCCTTCCTGTCTCGGAATTGCCTCATTTTTGTCAGAGATGCTGCATCACACAGAGCCCTTCAAACGGCGCTTCGGCAGCTTGCTGAATGCCAGCCGGAAGTGACTGCAAAGAATCTTTTGCACTCCTTGCAGTCTTCAGGAATCAGCAGCAAGTCTGGTGGATCCAGGTGAGTGTTGTGCAAAGACCTCTTTGGGAACAAAACTGAAGAAGCTCCGTGGGTGAGAAGCAAAATGTTTTTTTAAAAAAAAACCCAAAAAAATTCAGTTCCCGTTTGGAAAAACACCTTTGAGACAAACATGACCCGGATGATGGAGAATCTCCGTAGACTCTTTGGGAGTTAGTTTCAGAAACCATTCTCACCTCTTAACTTTACGGAAGAAATCTCTTAGGCTGGCCTGCCTTATAGGGCTGATAAAATTAAGGGTAGCTATCAAATGTCCTTTGATGTCTTGGACTTTATTTGTCCCCGGCCATCATACAAATGGTTGAGGTTTTATCAAATTGTAGCAGGGGGTCAATGAAATGAATTCACATGAATAGGTGGGATACTAGAAGTGTGCACCTTGGTAAGGCTGTAATCCTTTGGCATACTCTGTAACAGTTCACTAACTTTCCCATCTGCACCAGCAATGGGAATCCCATGATACTGTCCAATTCCTTAGATTAGCAGATTACTCTTTGGGCACCAGGGACCCGGTCCGTGGAGAGAGGTTTTTCCGTGGACCGCAGGGAGTGTGGTTTTACGTGCTGCCTGCATCCCACAGATGGGGCTTTGCTTGTTTGTGTGGACCGGTTGCTGGCATGCTGCAGCCCGGTACCAATCCACAGACTGGGTGTTAAGGACCCCTGCCTTAGATAATCCCCTTTTTTTCCTTTCTGTCACAGCAAGAGCAGTGGATCTGCAGCTTCTCTGGCTCTTTCGTGGACTTGTCTGCTCGTTCGAATTGTCTTCCCGACTCCAGACAAGAGACATGGAGAAACATGGGAAAAACTGGTATGAAGCCTTGATTCTGCCATGACCTTCTTACCTTGATCTTAGTTGGATTACAGGTAGTCCTTGATTTTTAGGGTCATAATCAAGCCCCAACTGATTAGAGCCTGGGTGGAGCAGAGGGCTAATGCCTCCTTAAGTAACACCAGCTGCCTGCAATTAGTGCAGGTTCGCGTCCCCCCAGGCTCAAGGTTGATTCAGCCTTCCATCCTTCCGAGGCAGGTAAAATGAGGACCCAGATTGTTGGGGGGGCAATAAGCTGACTTTGTAATAATGCTGCTTGGGGGGGGCAAAAGCCCTAATAAGCAGGATTATACACAGAATGAAGGCTATTGCTAAGCACATTGATTTGTGCTTCTTAGATTGTAAGCCACCCTGAGTCTTTGGAGAAGGGCGGGATATAAATGGGATTAAAAAAAAAATTAGGTTGTTTAGCGCGTTTTGCCCCGTTTTGTGATCTTTCCTGCCACAATTATTAAGTGAATCACTGCAGTTGGTAAGTTAGTAGGTTACTAACACGGTTGCTAAGTGAATCTGGGATCCCCATTGACCTGGCTTGTCTGAAGTTTGCAAAAGGGGATCCGAAGTTTGCAAAAGGGGATCCGAATTTTGATTGTAAGTGTGAAAAACGTGTTGCAACTTTCAATGGTCACTAAACGGGGACTACCTATATTACAATTGGTACCTTGTCTTCCCAACTCTCAGGGGGTGTAATACCTCAAAATTAGGCCTTCTGTAGAGAAGAGGGAATTGAATTGGGTCAACCAATTTGAGCTTTTGGCTTAAAGACTTGGAATAAATTTGGATATTCCAAAATGATGGGAAGGTGAAGATGAATTTCGTAGTCCAAAATATCTGGAGGGGATGATAAAGAATGCTAGGAGTACAAAATGTTCGGAAAGCATCATGCTGAGAAGACTGAGGTAGACCACCTGGTCCACTCAGCCTTTGCTTCATTCAAAATATGAAATTGGCTGCTGACCAGCAATATCAACAAGCTGGAAACAGATCAAGGGTTGTCAGTGATATTAAACGATCCTTTTACTTAACCTGTCTTTAAACAGGTGGAAGTTCAGTGTTTCCTTCTGTTGGAGATCCTAGGTGGCTCTCGCAAGCCCGTGGTGGATGGGGCCGTGAAGAAGTTGAACAGACTCTGGAAAGAGGTGAAGGACATTTCCCAAGATTGAGAGTTTCAGTTAGGCCTGTCTTATCTTGTATCTTCTGGATGTGTTGAGATTGTATTATCTTGACCGGGCATGGCAGAAATCTTGATCCAATACATTGAGGCAATGTTCTCCACCCTGACAACTTTAAAAGATGTTTGATTCAACTCCAGGTGTGGAGCCTAATGGCTTACGAGGTTAGAATGCTGGGCTGACGATTGACAGGCTTGTGTTTACAGGGCAGGTTGAGCTCCCATCACATGCTCTGGCTCCTGCTGACCCATCAGTTGAAAAACAGTTGAACCACAAATAGCTAGATGGTCACACATAGAGCTTAGGACTGCCCCTGACCTTCGCTCGTTCCACCGGGACCTAAAGACCTGGCTCTTCGAGCTTTCTGGCCTGGACTGAGAGTATTAACCGGGGTTTTAATTGTATTTTAATTGTAATTGGGGTTTTAGTTCAAGGTTAGTGTAATCATTTTAATTGTTTTTAATTTTTGTAATTTGTTGTATCGTTTTTAAAAACCCTGAGTCCTGCGGGAGAAGGGCGGTATATAAGTCTAATAAAATCAAATCAAAAATCAAATTAAATTTTGGTGGCAACTTCACAGGGACATGAAAGGAGTCCCCAACTGGGCAACAGTGATGTCACCAGCAAATTCTTTCACCATGGAAGCACTTCAGTATTAGTTACTAATACCAATACTTCCAACACAGAAGTATTAGTATTAGTAACTCCCAGAATTCCCCAGCCAACAACAGGTCAAAACAGGCTCTTCTCTTTGGCTTCTCCTATGCAGTTCTTTCTTCTTCTTTGACCTTAGAATCCCGGGCTGGTGGATCAGTATCTCTCCATCATTCTTCGTTTGGAAGCCAATCAGGGATATGCAATCATGCTGGGCCTGCTGGTGCAGTTCTGCACCAATCAGAAAGATCTCAGCACCATCAACAAACACAAGGCAAGTTTGGAAAGGCCGTTTGGGGTTGGAGAGAGAGAGAAGGTTAGCAAATGTGACGTAGGGCGAGTTACGGATCATCCTTTACTGACAAACACAGTTGAGTGCAGAATTTCCACCGCTAGCCAAGACAATTGTGAAGTAAGCTTTGCCCCATTTTGCAAAATTTCTCGCCATCCTTAAGTGAATCACTGCAGTTGTTAAGTTGGGGTTAATTCCACACTTAACTGGAGTGAAAGGGGATCTTAAGCCACAGCAGAACCGGGCCTGATGTCTCTACCTTGTATCCTGTCCCCAGGTTATAAACTGTGGCTCTATAACCTTTGTAATTTTCATAGCGAGCCCATATGGTCTGACCTACTGTGAAGCGATGTGTGTTGTTGCGTGTCAGTATCGTGACTGCTCTTTTTTGTTCAGGGTGCCCTCTTGGATTTCTACATGAAGACCATCCTGATGAGCAAGACCAGGCCTCAAAAACACGTCCTGGTGAGAGAAATCGCTCGAAAGCCCCCTAACCATGAAGCCGGGTCCTTCATTTGGCCCATAAACTCTGTGTAGTCTTGTGGCGCCATAAGCCAATTTGAGCAAGAGGGTTTGCAGACCAGCGTCTGCTTTGCTTGTAGCATCTTAGGTACAGGCAGTCGTCAATTTTTATGACCACAATTAAGCCCAGAATTTATGTGGCTAAGTAAGAAGTTTGTTAAGCGAGTTTTGCCCATTTTATGGCTTTTCTTGCCCCATTCCTTGCCACCTTAAGAGCCATGTGGGCGCAGTGGCTGGAATGCAGTATTGCAGACTGCCAGCAGTTTGGCTGTTTGAGTATCACCGGCTCAAGTTTGACTCAACCTTCCATCCTTCCGAGGTCGGTAAAAGGAGGACCCAGATTGTTGGGGAGGGGGGGGGGGCAAGAGGCTGACTCTAAACCGCTTAGAGCTGGAAAGCATTGTAAAGCAGTATATAAGTCTAAGTGCTATTGCTCCTTAGATAGATAGATACACAGACAGACAGATGCCATTGTGGTGCAGTGGTTAGAATGCAGTATTGCAGGCAAACTGCCCACAGCCAGCAGTTCGATCCTGACAGGCTGAAGGTTGACTCAGCCTTCCCTCGGTAAAATGAGGACCCAGATGGTTGGGGGAGATACACTGACTCTGTAAACCGCTCAGAGAGGGCTGTAAATCACTGCGAGGCAGCATCTAAGTCTTAAGCGCTATTGTGATTGAAAGTGGTGCGGCTTCCTTGCAGGACAATTGTGCACCTCTGCTCCGGTATGTGTCTCATTCCGAATTCAAGGACCTCATGTTGCCAGCTTTGCAGAAATCTCTCTTGAGGAGCCCAGAGAACGCCATTGAAAGTGAGTGACGGAGGGAATCCTGTGGGGTATCTTGCGAAGGATAGCCAGTGTCGGGTTGGCAGACTCCAGAGGTGTAAGGACCAGCCTGCTCCAGTTTTTAAGGCCGCGGAGGCTGGAAAAGGAATGCCAGTTTTACTGAGTGGCACCAAACATCTACGCCATTGGAGGGAGACAAAGGGGAAAAAAATCTATCTCCTTTTGTACGGGACCTTTAGTTTTAGCCTGCTTTTGGTGCAACCACCCGTCCTTAGTAAAAGTACCTGTCGCTTCCACCAAAGGGGGTCGAGTGTCTTTCTTTCCTAGGGACCTACCTGGAGCAAGCCTGACGCCTGTTTCCTACCAGCAGCTCCAGAGACCCCTCTCTTATTTTTTAGAGGGAAACCTCCACAGCCGCAAATGCAAAATTGGCTGCAGCAGTGGGTTTTGGCCGTGGTGGCTGGCAAGTCAGAAAGCCTTTGGGCAAAACATGCTGCTGCTTCTTTTTCCCCCCCTGTCTTTAGCAATTTCTTCTTTGTTGGCCTCCGTCACCCTCGACCTCAGCCAGTACGCTCTGGACATCGTGAAAGGGTTAGCCAGTAAGTGCTTTGGTTTATGCACGTGTTCCCTTTACATACGGGGTGTTGTTTTTTTCCCCCTAGCACTTCTGCCTTCTTAACCTCAACCCGTCGTCGTCATGGGCTTTGTCGTTGCGTTGTAATCCCAGTGGAAGTGAATACAGTTAGTCCTTGTCTTTAACGGTCGCAACCGAGCCCAAATTTTTCCATTGCTAAGCGAGACAGTTGTTCGGAGAGTTTAGCTCCATTTTACCACCTATCTTGCCACCGTCGTTAAGTGAATTGTCGGCACTGAATTAGGAACACGGTTGGTTTGTCGGAAGGTCGCACAAGGGGAGTCACGTGACCGTGGGGATGTTGCAACGGTCACAAGGGTGAACAACGGTCACAAGTCAGTGCTTGTAACTTTGGCCCCTAAATTCATGGTTGCAAATGGAGGATGACCTGTTCAGGACTCCACTGCATGATGACTGCAGAAGACAGGAGTTAGGTCTGGGAAATTCCACCTGCCTTTATAACGGGCAGGACGGAGAGACTTGTAAGCCTGGGGTCCCCAAGCCTTGGGCTGCGGCCCTGTACTGGGCTGCGGCCTATTCAGAACAGGGCTATGCGAGAGGCGAGTCGGTGCATACGCACAGCTCTGCTCGCACAAGTGGCGGGATTGGCATGCACGCACCATCTGCCACAGACTGTCACTCACACGGCCCAGTCCCCCTCTCCTCCCCTAGCCAAGTTGCCAGTGCGCAAAGGTTGGGGGGCCACTGTTGTAGGACACCTATGAGCTGGACAGTTGTTTTCCGTTCGGCATCATTGTTCTGTCGCACAGCTCTTCTCCCCCCCCCCCCCCCCCAAAAAAAAAAAAAAAAAGAAATCCCTAGTTCTTCAACGGCTCCCGTGTTTGATTTTTAGGCCAGTTGAAATCCAACAGTTCTCATCTGATGGACAAGGCCGTCGTTGCACTCAAGAATTTGGCCCTGCAGTGCAGCGAACCGTCCACCGTGGAGTCCTTCACGAAGCACCTCTTCGCCATTTTGGGAGGTGAGTCGTCGTTTCTTGGGGGGTGGGGGTGGGGAAAGGGCTTTGTCAGGCTCCAGAAGCAAAGAAAGACTCAATTGTCATTTTCCCAAGCAGCTTTCTTTACTGTATTTCTCTATACTGCAGACAGAATCTTGCCAGCACCCGCACGAAGCACATACTCTGGGAACTGTTAAGGAGGGGCTAACTTCACCTTCTTTTCTCTTACACAAGTGATCTGAATTGAGTTGTGTTCTTACTTCTCTGAAATGTAATCCTCCCTCCTGGAACTCCAGCCCACTACGTTTTCATCACAGTTGCCTCCTTGCTGGTTTCGTTCTTTCTTTGTCCTCTTCTGCCATCAAGGGGTGCCCAACCTTGAAAACTGTAGGACTTACGGAGTTCAACTACCCGGAATTCCCCAGCCAGCCAGCCAGCCATGCTGTCTAAGGAATTCTGGGAGTTGAAGTCCATAAATCTTCCAACAAGTTGCCAAAGTTGGACGCTCCTGGCTTAACACAGTTCTCTCTTGCGAAATGCTTTCTTGCACCTGTAGCTCTCTGATCTTAAAATGTTGTTAATTTAACTGAGTTTTAGATTTACTCTTGGGGCTTGAATTTAATTTAATTGTTTTAATTGATTTTAATTTTTTGTATTTCATGGTTTTAACTGTCCTGTAAACCGCCCTGAGTCCTACGGGAATAGGGCGGTATACAAATTCAATAAAATAAAATAATAAAATAAAATAAAATAAAATAAAATAAAATAAAATAAATAAAATCCCAGCATAGGCCAACTAAACTCTTCTGACAAAGCTGCCTTTCATCATTCTGAGTGAATATAGTTCAGGATTATTCCTTTAAGCTCCGTGTTAACCTCAAAAACTCCATTTTGATAGGTGCGGAAGGAAAGCTGACCGTGGTGGCTCAAAAAATCAGCATCCTGTCAGGTAAAGACCTCGCCAAGAGACGAGGGAACGATGGTAGAAATGGGATGAGTGTGGGATGTTGCAAGCCTCGCGTTCGAATTCATCGGCACGGTTTTAACCTTTCACGAAGGAAGAAAAGGCAGCGATTGCTTTCCTGGAGAAGGGTGTAAAATTAGGAGACTCGGTCAGGATCCGTTTTGAAGTCCAGCACGTTTCATTGGGTGGCTGCGGAGTTGCCGCTGTTGCCGTCGTTTTAGTGAATGAAGGAAAGTTGAATGGAAGTGAATTTGAGGCGTGGCCTCTTCTTGTTCCCTTTAGGGATTGGTAGTTGCAGTCATCATGCAGTCTCGGGGGCCTCCAATCAAGTTCTCAGTGGAAGCATGGTTGAGCTTTTCATTCCTTTCCTCCAGCAGGAAGGTAAGTACCTTTTGGCTATTGTTTTTAAGACACACACACACAAACACACACCCCAGATGCTCTTCTGCCTGCGGAATTTCTAGCAAGCTGAGCTTTTACTGGAGTCATATCTAGTAAGCTTTTGGCCAAGACTCTGGTTGTCAGCCTCACCAGATAGACCAGCTTAGGAAATCCTCTCCACGGGAAGGCAAAAGCTACCTTTATTGAGATTAACAAAATCTTATAAATCTGATTGTGCTGTGTTTTGTTGTCCTTATAGTTCAGTTAATTGGGGAGGCTTCTGCCTGGATTGCTTCCAAATGTTATCTGGCTGTTCTTGGCTTAAAAAACGCTTCAGCACTTTTGAAGATAATCTTCCTTAGTCTCTGCAGTTGTTAGCTCGGCTTTTAACCTGAATCTGGGCTGCTGTACTTACTGTTGATGATCCTTCCTTCCTTCCTTCCTTCCTTCCTTCCTTCCTTCCTTCCTTCCTTCCTTCCTTCCTTCCTTCCTTCCTTCCTTCCTTCCTTCCTTCCTCTCTCCCTCGTCTTCACTTTCTCCTTTTCATCCTTCCTTCGCTTTGTTGCCTATGTTTGCTGCCTTGAGTTATTTGTAAAAACGGTAAAAAGGTGGGATATAAATAAAACAAAATATAATTGGCTTTCCTCCACATTGCAGTGAGTTTGCCAGCCAGGCTCCTTCCCGTGCTACAGTTCTAGGATGTGGCCTTTTCTTTCTTTCCTCTCTAAAAGACCCCTTTTTTTCTTCCTGCAGTCCACGAAGGCACTCTGGTGCACGCCATTTCCATGCTTGCGCTCTGGTGCGGGCGCTTCCTCACCGAAGTCCCCCAGACTCTGGTGGAATGGTTCAAGAAAGCCTTCAGCCTTAAGGCCTGCACTTCTGCGGTCAGGCATGCCTACCTCCAATGCATGCTGGCTTCCTTCAAAGGTAAGAAAGTGGGGCGGGCCCTCTTTGGGAAGCCAGGCAGGGTTGTTTTGAAGAGGGAGACGAGGCTGTTGGTCTAAATCAGGGCTCTTCAAACTGGGCCCTTTGATGACTTGCGGACTTCAATTCCCAGGATTCCTCAGGCAGCGTCAAAGGGCCAAATTTGAAGACACCCCCCCCCCCTGCTTTAAAGCAAGGGGTGTGCAAGCTTGGCCACTTGAAGACCCGTGGACTTCAACCCCCAGAATTCTTCACTGGGCAACCTTCCTTGACACGCGTGCCTGGCTGAGGAATCCTGGGAGCTGAAGTCCACAAAGTCATAAAAGGACCCAGTTTGAAGAGCCCTGGGTCTAAATGGACCTTGGGCCAGCATCACGGAAGTCCTCTCCCTTGAATTCTAAAGTTGGAAGATGGTGTTGGGACTACAGCTAGTCCACAATTAAGCCCACAATTTTCGTTACTAAGCAAGACGGCGGATCAGTCAGTTTTGCCCCACTTTACCACCTTTTACGGCCTATCAGATTGGTTCTCTTTTTTTCCCCCGCACAGGGGAAAAAACTCACTGACCAGAATATTTTTTTATTTTTATTTTTATTTTCTGCTTCTGCAGGCAATGTCCTCCTTCAGGGGGCAGAGCTGCTGCCGTTACTGGTCCAGACGGTGGAGAAAGCTGGAGCTCAGAGCACCCAGATTCCTCTGGTAACGGAAGGCGTCGCTGCAGCTTTGCTAATCTGTCGACTTTCGGTAGCCGATGCGCAGATTGGTAAGATTTCCCCTGCCACGGAACTGAAACGGCCGTTGGCTGTTTTCAGCCCGGTTCCATTTTCTTTAGGCTAATGAATCGTTAGGCGTGATTCGAACAAGTTGCTTGGGTAATTGGCCCCACTCTTCCCCTCTTCTGTGCCACATCCTGTAATATTTGGATTTTTTTTTTACTTTAAAAATTTGTTGTACCACCCAACTCTGCCATAAAACAAACCACGTCTTGACAATAACAGAGACCCCAGTAATAAGAGAGAGAAAAAAAATCACGCATAATTGAGGCATAATCTTGTATTACACACACACACACACACACACACACACACACACACACACACACCCCAGGATAAGCTCACCTACTATCCTGGTCCCCACCCTGATGCAGAATTGTGATACATAATTCCTCTCACATTTTATCTCTTCCCATGATATTCGCTGATTATTAAAACCTGTTTCTGGTGACTAACGGCAGTTAAGGCAAACCAGACTGATCCTTCCTGGAGGATTTAAAACCTGTTTCTGGTTAAAACTGTCGCTTTCTCTCAGCCCAACCCATTTCACATGGTTGCCGTTGTGGGGGAAATAGGAAGAAGAGGTGTCGACTATGTTCACCACCTTGACATTGATAAAAATGATAAAAGGTGGGATACAAATTAAAGAAAGAAACGAGCTGATTTGCCTTACAGAAGGTGTGATCGCAGTTAAATACAGTGTGAACTTGCTGGCCTGGAGTGAAGTGGTAATTTCCTTTTTTTTTTTTTACCCGCACTTGTCAGAAAACAAACTGAACAGCTTCTGGCAGCTTATTTTGGATGAGAAAAAACAGATCTTTACTTCCGAGAAGTTCCTGCAGTCTGCTTCAGAAGAAGGTGAGAAGGAATAGGAATAAGAGTAAACAAGAATAGGAATAAGAATAATAAGAATGGTCTTTATTGACCAAGTGCGATTGGACGCACAAGGAATTTGTCTCTGGTGCGTATGTTCTCACTGATGCACTGATGATGTTACCTAGTATGGGTAATAAAACGTCTGCAAGACAACGAGCAGATTCAGAGAGCGCCAAGCACCCCTTAACTGCTCAAAGTCTGGGGGGATGCAACCCATTTCCATATACTGTAGGTCTGTTTTTCCCTTCCTGCAGTGATGTGTACAGTTCTGCAGCTGACCGAACGCCTTCTCTTAGACCACGAATGCCGGCTTCCTGGAGCTAAAATCCAGTAAGTGTATGCTAGTGTGGGTTTGTTGCTGGCCCTGTCAGGATCAAACTCCAGGCTGCAGGCAGAGTTTGTCTGCAATCCTGCCCTTTAACCTCTGAACCACCGGGCTCTTTTTTTTTTTTTTTTTTTTTTTTTTGGGGTCAGCTACTCACTTCCTGTTTGTCCCCGTCATCTTTTGATCCGGCTGTCTTCTCATTTCCAGGCAGTATTACAAAGCCTTGACTGCCGTCCTTCTCAGCCGGTCCTGGAGCGTCCGGAGGCTTGCTCAGCAGACCGTGAGGAAGCTCTTATCTTTGCCAAGAGGATTCAAGCTAGCTTGTGGGCTCCTAGAAGAGCTAAAAGCGGTTCTCATTTCACACAAGGTAAAAAGTCCCCGACTTGGTCGTTAGCTTCAGAGCCGCCGCTGCTGCTGCTTGCAACAGTCTGAAATTAAGGACGCGGAGCAAGCCAGATTGCTGGAAATGGTTTTGGGGGATCGGCAGCGTTTTTTCCTCAGTAGATGTTTTGGGACTGGGTGAGAATTCTGAGATTTCAATCCCAACATATCTGATCAACCGCTGGAGCATTGTATTAGATCAATAACCTGTCGGGGGGAGGGGGCGGTTAGATAAAATCTGAAGTAAGAGTCAATTCGAACGAATTTTCCAGTTACTATTTTGCCTTTGTTAGGTGCTCCCCCCTGAGGCCTTGGTAACCGAGACTGGAGAGCTGTCGGAACAGGGCAAAACATACGTCCCTCCGCGTATCCTCCAGGAAGCCTTGTGCGTCATCGCGTGTGGGCCGGGGATGGAAGGAGAACCGGAGGAGAAAGAAAAACTCGTCTTGGAAATGCTGATCGTCAGCAGCCATCCTTCTTTGGGTGAGCAAAGGGGGAAGGTTGTACCTGGGTGTGCAAAAGGAGGGCCTCGGGTGGGCTTTGGGGAAGCTCCTGGCGTCGCTTTCTCCCTCGTAGTAGCAGGACAACCCAGCCTTTGGCCTGCCCTCCTGATCAAGATGAAGCTGGACCCGGTCAACTTCATCACCAAGCATCTGGAAAAAATCTTTGACCGCATCATCACCCAGAGCCCAATGAATCAGGTGACCCTGCGGGGTGGGGGGGG
>JAKJMR010001142.1:210035-221768 GCA_024449315.1 Daboia siamensis
TTCTTCTTCTTCTTCTTCTTCTTCTTCTTCTTCTTCTTCTTCTTCTCTTCCTCCTCCTCCTCCTCGTTGTCTGGTCAAACTTTAAGGACGCCACTTTCTTGGCTATGTCAAGACAGAGCCCCCAATAAGTCATTATCAGTCCATGCTTCTGGTAGTAGCCAACATACCAGCATATGCGGCAAGCTCTGTGTCTCCACATTCACACCGTGTGTTGTTCTCCACTTAAGAGCCTCTAGTTGGTTGCACACTTAAGCACTCTTAACTCTCAACCTATGCAGGGTCCTCCTAGTAGTATAAGGGAGGTCGGATCCTTTAGCCAGAGCCTCCTTTAATGTTACTCCTTGCTCGAGAGTCCTTCCTCCATCTTTTTAATTCAATTTTGTTCTTGCGTACCCTCAAGAACAGCTGTCCTTGCTGTAAAGCTGTTCTCAGATCTGAGTCGGCGGGCTTGAGGCCCCCATATCTGTTGAGGAACATTCTCTAGCTTATCCCAAAGGGGCTTTTTCTCTCCCCCCCTCCCAAAAAAGGCAGCTGGGTTTTCCTCAAAGACATCTCACATCTCATCAAAGAAGCTTCTTCAATTCTGACCGAACGGTGGAGGGTGGAAGGATTATATCCCTTGCAATCATCTGGTCATTAGTACTCTTTCTGAGAGTCCTTGAGGCCACTTGGCGGTTCCTCCGTGCCCTCAGGGTCACCTGAATGAGTGTGCCAATGGGTGTGGAGCCTTCTTGGAACCGCTGAAGGGGCTGTTGTTGCAAACAGGAGACGGCTGGTGTGTCGTATCCCTCCCCCCATATTGAGAGAGAGGATGGTTAGTTTTGACCTAGATGCCCTCTTCGACCCCCCTCATTCCCTCGCTGAATTCTCAGCATCTGTTGCTCTTTTGCTCCTGGTCTTAGGAGGGGCAATGCCAGCAAGAGGATATATTTTCTCGATTGGTGTATAAATCTCACAGAGGCCTAAGACTTTTGCCGAGGAGTGTATTGACTGTCGATTTTTTTTTTTGCAATCGTGTTGCCTAGTGAAGGGAAAGGAATTCAGATGAAGGGAAAGGAATTCAGACCCGGGTCGATAGGGTTGCTCTGAACCAGCCAGGCAGCCTCATCTCCACAAAAAAACCCTCTGAGCACTGCCCGCTGAACTTTTATTCACCTCCAACATTACAAAAAACTCCCATCAGTCTCATACAACATAGGATACATAATTGGATACATAGATAATTGGATACATAGTGAGAATTTCTCAGGTGCCTATGAGATCATACAAAAACAAGATACTATATCTGAAAGCTTTTATCATAGCGTTTCCCAAACCTCCCACATGCCAGCCTGCCTGTGAGCCAGGAGAGTATGCTCTTCACTGTAACCCATGTGGAGGCCAATTAAGGGGGTTTGGAAAAGCTGAAGGCTGAGAAATCAAATTCTTGGGAGGCCAAATTCTGGCCGTTCCCACACCTAGTCTCGGATTCTGCTGGGATCTAATGGCTTTTTGCTTCTCTGCTGGTTTCCCCGGCTGCAGATCCCCATTGCTATCGCCGGCGTCCGAGGAATGGGCTTCCTCATGAAGCACCACATAGAAGCCAACGGCGGGAACCTTCCCCCGAAGCTCTCCAACCTCTTCATCAAGGTAAGGCTGCAGCCCCTGGATGAGCTGGCTTGGAGTTCGGACCTCTCTGCAGCCCGATTCTCTTGAGACGGGATTGCGGTGTGTGTGTGTGTCTGTCTGTGTTTGGACTAGATGACCTCTAAGGTCCCTTTCAACTCTTGTTGTTCTAAATATTTTACTAAGGAGCCATCATCTCCTTTTCAGAGGATTCAGAATCAGTTATGCCGCCCTGCCTCTCAGATAAAGAATTAGGATTAGACATTTTGAGGTTGATCAACAGACAGTCTTCGACTTAACGGTCACCACGGGGTCCCCAAATGTTCATGGCTTAGCCAGGCCGTTGCTAAGTGGGTTGTGTCCCACATTATGACCTCCTTAAGGGAGTCACACAGCTGTTAAGCCAGCTTGGCTCCCTCTATTTGTCAGGAGCCAGCTGGGAAGGGTCACAAACGGTGATCATGGGGCCCAAATTTTGACCCTGTGACTGTAAGGATGCCACAAGAGCCTCAACTATGAAAACGGGTCCTAAGTCACAGCAGGACAGTTGTCAAGTAGGTTTTGTCCCATTTTGCGGCCTTCCTTGCCACAGTTGTTAAATCGGTGCACTTGTGAAGTCAGCAACGCAATTGTTAAGGGAAACTGGCGTCGTCACTGACTTTGCCTGTCAGAGGGTCACAAAAAGGGGCTGCGACCGTCACAAGTAGGGGTCAGCTGCCAAGCGTCTGAATTTTGATCATGTGACCCATGGGGATGCTGCAAGGGTCGTAAGGGTGAGAAAGGGTCACAAGTCCCTTCTCTCATTGCCGTTGTAACCTGGAGCGGTCACTAAGCGGGAGCATTGTAAATCAAGGACCACCTGCGATATCTCCTCGGGAGGAAATCCCACTTACTTCACAAAAAAAGCTAGCCAGCCCTTGAAACCGCTGCAGCCAGCCAGGCAGGGCTGAGGCTGAGGCCATCCTGATCTTTTCCCCTTTGCTGGTCTCAAGAGTCTTCAGAATCCGTCCAGCGACATCAAATTGATTGCGGAGAAGATGATCTGGTGGGCCAGCAAAGCCCCTCTCCCCCCTTTGGACCCCCCCGTGGCCAAGCCCATCCTCAAGGCGCTCCTGGACAACACGAAAGATAAGAACACCAGCGTCAGGGCTTACAGTGACCAGGCCATTGTCAACCTCCTGAAGATGCGAGAAGGCGAGGAGATGGTTCAGGTAAAGGCCTGCCTTAGGCGGTGGGGGGTGGGGATAGAGCCGAAGCGGAGCCGGAAGCGAGGGGAGAACCCAGCCTGTTGCACTTTAATTTGTGACGGGTATGTCACTTCACAAAGCGGTGTGGTTGGGATGTGGGACTAGGCCAAGGATAGGCAACCTTGGCTCTTTTGTGACTCATGGACTTCAACTCCCAGACTTCAACTCCTGAGCCAGCCAGGAATTATGTCATCCCTTCTCTTAAGACCGTGGGGAGGCAGTTTTCTGGCTAAGCTTGCAAAGGGTTGATAATTTTACATGTCATTTAATAACATACTGACTGATAGAAAGTGTAATATAACAATACTATTCATAACTGAATGAAGAGAGAGCCAGTTTGGTGTAGTGGTGACACTACACAGGCTAGAAATCAGGAGATTGTGAGTTCCGGTCCTGCCTTAGGCACGAAAACCGGCTGGGTGACTTTGGGCCAATCACCAGGAGCCTGTGAGTTCTAGTCCTGCCTTAGGCATGTGAATTGGAAATAGACCTCTAGGGGCATAAAGGTGGACTGAAAACGCTTCTCTGATCTTGGTGTCTCGTAGTCCATCTCCAAGATCCTTGACGTTGCCAGTTTGGAACTGCTGAACGAGAGTTGCCGGCGATCCCTGAAGAAGCTCGCCAATCAGGCCGACTCGGTCGAACAAATTGACGACACCATCCTGACGTGAGAAGCCAGTTGGCCCTTTGACCCTTGCTGCTTCAGCATTGCAAGTCAAAGCCGACGACAATGTTTTCATTTTTGAAAATGCTAATTGTGACAGGGGAGCCGATTAAGAAGGAAAAAAAAAAAAGAGGGGGTTGGGAGACTATTTTAATAGCCTTAATTATTCTGCTAGTTTAAGAAGAGAATTTGGCCTGTCCTTCCCCTCCCCCCCCCTTGTTTTTTGGGAAATTCTGTTGATTTTGGTAGTGAGTTAGTGGCGAATTCACACATCCCTCTGCGTGGAAGGAGACGTTTCCACTTGGCTTTAAGCGGGAAGGGATTATTATTTTTTTTTGTCAAAAGCAAGTTTTGTTCTGAGGTTTTGCTGGCTTGAGGTGGCTCTGAAGGCTGCTGATTCTGCAAATCAGATCATCTAAGGGGCCAGAGAAATGCAGAAAGGGTTAACGGTTGCAGTTTGAATGGCAATTTATTAAAAAGCTTTCAATCTCTTGTTGGCCATCGTTATTGGTGCACATCCTCACACGCATGAAAAACAACAATTGTTGGCTTGCTGGAGTGTAAAAAGCTGAACCAACATTCAGGAATTCAGGCACGCAAGTCTAAACCACAGTGGGCTTGATTCAGACAATACCTTAAGCCAGTGTTTCTGATCCTTGCCAACTTTTAAGACAGGTGGAGTTTAATTCCCATAACCCAAGAGGATACGATAATACTATAATTCAGGGGTCTCCAAACTTGGCAATTTTAAGACTTGTGGAATTCCACTCCCAGAATTCCTAATCCTAACCCATGCAAGCTAGGGAATTCTGGGAATTGAAGTCCACCCATCTTAAAGTTGCCACGGTTCAGGAACACCGCATTAAGTCATCAACTCATGTCAACACAACCTTCACACGACATGGGTAACTCAGTTGCTTCTCCAGGTTACCATGATCCTCAGGGACTCAAAAAAGACTTCGTTACCTGGTGTGGGGTTGGTTTTTTTTGGGGGGGGGGAAATGTAGTTGGATTCGGTTTTTCAGCTGGCAAGAAAAAAACAAGGCTTTCAGAGACTCTGCAATGCTTGAATAAGGATTTTAATCCATCCAAATTAAATACAGAACCACAAAAATAACCATAACAAGAGTTGGAACCGATGGACTCTCTAAGGCCTGCTTGTTCAGTGAAAGAAGCTGGTCACCGTGAGAAACCTGCTGTCCCACAAACCAGAATTGGGCTAAATTCTCTTGTGTAACGGTTCCTCTCCCCATATATAAATGTGAAATTCAGTGCAACAACAAAAACATTTACAAAGAACAACAACAATCTTCTAAGGCGAAGATGGCTTTGGCTGATCAATTCTCTGGCTTTTGAACCTGCAACCCAAAAGGGTTCTAAGCAGACTTCTGAGAATGAGCATTTTCTAGTCTTCCAGTTGGTTCCTTCGGCATTCCCCAGAATGTGATCTCTTGGTGATCCCCACCGACCCTTTCTTTCACAGAGGGGATCTCGATCTATTTGAGCTGGGTGTGTCGGGGTCATAGAGGAGGAGCGCTGTGCACCCGTTTGGAGAATGGCACCCGAGCCTGCAACCACTGCTTGTAGTCTTCCTCAGGCATATCCACAATATATTCACGCAGGAACTGTGATGAACAAAAAAAATGCAAGAACACCAAGATTTGATTGTCAGGTCTTCTAAGGAGATGTTGGTCCCGCTGTATTTATTCCACTGATCTTTTGCATCTTATGACAACCAGAACAATGGATCTCCATTTCTTTTTGGGATGCCATTGCAGCGGGCCCCATCAATAACCTAGCCTTTTCCCCTGCACTGACAGCCTTGCTGTGTCCTCCCACAATGTCAGGCATAAGGAACCAGACCCACGTGTGTAAAGATCAAACTAGCTACTTCATTGTTCTCTGCCTGTAATACAGGAATCTCCCCAGATTGGCAAGCTTGCACCTGGGAAAGACCAGATAACAACAACAGAGTTGAAAAGGAACCTTGGGACTGCTGTTGTAACTTCGAACGATTGCTAAATGAACTGTTGTAAATCAAGGAGTGTCTGTATCTCCCTTGAATTCATCCTTTTAAAAATGTACACGAAGGGGGTTCAGTAAATAGCATTGTATCTTGGCCTCTTTGAGACCGAAGCAGCTGAATTCCTTCCCGCCCACATCCCTCACCTCTACAGCTGCGCAGATGTCTGGAGAACAAATTTCCCAAATCCGAAGTTCTCCCAAGACCTTCAAAAAAGTGGGAGGCCGGATGCGTAAGTCTGGATTCCTGGCAAACCTTTCCAGCTTCTTGAGGACTTTCTGGGTACGGCGGTCTCTTCTGATGTCATCTGGAATCCTTTCCAGCAAAGTTGAAAACCTTGAAGAAGAAGAAAAACTAAACGCGAGAAAAACCTTTAACCTGGATGTCTCTAAAGCCTGAAAGATGACAGCAACGAGGCCCAGTCATAACTAGCTAGAGTAAGCAACTTTACTGTCTATCGCCAGTGTTACAAGAATCTTCCCAGACTGCTTGCCTTCCCCTGGGAATGACCAGATAATGATTTCATACATCTTGAGACAGCTCAGGTTTATCCCGCTTGCGACTACGCAAGGATTCCAAGCTAGAGCCTCGCTTGACGCTTCCTTCCAGCCTGCCTGGCAGTTTCCCAACATCATCCTTGACATGCAACTGATAGTAATCAAGACTACTAGGGGAAAGGCCCTATGACAATTCCTCAAAGACACAAGAGGTTTGGAATTCAAGTTGATAAAAATCGCCCAAATTTTGGATGATGGAAACATCTGTTCTTCCCAAGGCACAACATAACCATTAAGCAACTTGGGTTTGTTTTCAACTCTGATCGAGGAGATTTATGACACGAGGATTGCGTTTCTGGTTTTCCTCTGCAAAATTACGCAACCCCAAAGTCCAGCTCAGCCTTCTGCTCCCCCTCCCTCTCCCCCTTTCTCACCAGTTTTCTGACTCTGCATCTTGTTCAGGCTCTTTGCCCACCACGGATTGTCTCATACGCTCGAGGTCTTTCCGGAAACGGGTAAGATAGTTCAGGCACAGGAATTTCTGAATGTTCTTCTCCTCTCGTCTCCTGTCAAACGGAATAAACATCCGAAGAAGTCATGAAGGTTTTCCTGCATTTGGTGGCCTATAAGTTCAACATAAACCAGCCTTTCCAATTTGGCCCTTTTGTGACTGTGTGTGTGTTGGCGGGGGGGAGTTGCAAGGCCTGCAGAATAAAAACTAAGGTAATTCTTACATTAAGCTGATAGAAAGTACCGATTGTTCTTGAAATCAGACCGTAAGGGAGCCGTCCACTACAGTTGTACGTCATAACATCTTAGCATCTTTTCTGAGGCAGTCATTAAGCGAAGGTGGTGGCTGTTAAGTGAATGTGGTGGTCGTTAAATGAGCCAGTGGCTCACCGTGGGCACAGTTTTGCCGAAAACCAGACACGCTGGTAAAACATGGAGGCGTGAGTGAGTGCGTGACACTGCAAACAGCCACAAATAAACCAGTGTTGATTCGGTCATGTGTCTGCAAAGGAATCCATCAACTTCATAATCCAAGTTGTAAGCCTCCTTTTGGGGTTGCTAAGCACTCCGGTCCCAGATCTCGTGCACCTTCCATTCCTGTCCTAATTCTTAAGAAATCTCAGGGACCTGAGATCTAGAAATCTCTTGTTAGCAGCACCCCGTTGAAAGGTTTTTAACAGATCTCGAGTTGGATGTTTGAAAAGAACATACATTGATTCCTACGCTGAAGGAAATCGTGTTCCGAATGTCGGATATCTTAGCAGCTGCTCCCTATCCTCAGATCTCAACTGACCCTTGTTCTCGGTACCGCAAAAATCTTAGAAGCCTGCTCTCTAAAAAAATATGGAAGCTCCTCGTGGAAAGTTCACGTTTCCTTGACAAACGTGAGACACCCTCAACCTTTACTTGCCAGTTGGCTGTCCAAAGGGTGTTTATGCCATCGGCTTGTTTGAAGGCAAGCAGAAGAAGCTTCTATGGGGAAAGAATTAAGTTTTACAGAGGGCTACCTGGTTAGGTTAGGATGAGCCAGACAGTGGCTTGTGCCGAGCTTGTGTTGTGAACTAAGCCAGGGGTCCCCAACCTGTGGGGCGTGAGGGGGTTTGCAACCAGGCCCCAGAAACAGCCGACGAGTCCACGGGCATCCTCACAACACTGAAGGACTCTACCTACCTCTCCAGTATGTCGAGTTGATCATGCAGCCGGAAGGCATTTTCTTGTGACACGTCAAAAAACAGTTCTTTCATCTCGTGACACAGTTGCTGCTTCCTTCTAATGAAAGAGCTGGGAGGAAAAAAAGATCACATCGGAAGACATTCCCCCAGTTTTCTGCCTGAGAAGGGGGTTGGACTAGAAGACCTCCGGGGTCCCTTCCAACTCTGTTATTGGTATTCCGTTACTCTGAACGCAGAGGCCAAAGGCCAGTGGAGGTGGGGAAAGGGGCCAGCTGGATTTATACTGACCTCTACCACCTTCTATTATCATTCTTTTTTCTTACGCCTTTTTCTCATTTTACCCACCTCGGAAGGATGGAAGGCTGAGTCAACCTTCAGCATCGAACTGCTGGCGGTCGGCAGAATCAGCCTGCAATATTGCGTTCTATAACCACTGCGCCAGCCCGGCTCTTATTGGCATCTGTGTTCCTACCTTTCAGGACTGCAAAGCTCTGATGTTTTGTCATCTTCCATATATGTGGCGGTGGTGGTTTTATCTTCTCGGACGGTAACGGCCAGCGAACTACAAGAAAAACAAGAGGCCACGTAGGGAAACCAACAGAGTCTCTAAGAAACATCACACCAAAACCTTGGTTTTGTCTACATCTGTAACGAAATCCTCTGAACTCTGGAATGTTAACACAACCAGCAGAGTGGAGAAGAGTTTATACTGACCTTCCCTCCCTTACTTCTGGCCCCCTACTCACCTCTTTCTCTTGGCCTCCACTGTGCTTCCTTCTTTGTGTATCCCTGTGTTGGTTTTATCGTCCTTTGAAGATGTCGCAGAGCTGAAAAACACCAGATTATCCTTCTGCACTTCCAGTGCTTTATTATTCTAGCGCAGGGGTGTCCAACCTTGGCAACTTTTAAGACTTGGGGACTTCACCTCCCAGAATTCCCCAGCCAGCATGGAAAAAATTTCTAACCCATGGCAAAGGTAATCCTGGACTCAACGGCCGCAGTTGGGAACCCAAAATTTCTGTTGCTAAGAGAGACTGCTGTTCAGTGGGTTTGGCCCCATTTTATGATTTTTCTTGCCACACCTGTTAAGTGAATTGCTGCGGTTGTTAAAATTGCTAGGTGAAATCTGGCTTTCCCAATTGACTTGGCTTGCGTGACCCCGGGGACACTGGAACCATCATAACTAAGAGTCCGTTGACAAGCGTCGGAATTTCGATCACTTGACCAAGGGGATGCTGCATCAGTTGTGTGAAAAAGTCACTTTTTTTCAGTGCCGTTGTAACTTCGGACACTACATGAATGGCTGTAACTTGGGGAGCAGCTGTAACTAATAACAGACCAGGACTTCAGTCATGGGGCAGGAGAACGGCTGTTGCTTACCTCTTGCCCCGTTGTCCAAATGATATTTCACTGTCCGGATCGTACATGTGTAGACTAAAAAATAAGAAGGAGAACTTGAAGCTCAGATGTCAGCAGAGAACGAAGCCAAGAAGGTCAGAGAAAGCTCAGAGCAAACGAGCGAAGATCCTTCGTTCAGAAGACCAGCTATGCAACCATCACTTGGGGTGGGGTCACTGAGTGTGGCTCATTCAAGGCTAAGATTGGCCTCCAAAGGCTGGGAGGGTTAAGAAGCCTTAGGAGCTTCTAGCAAACAGCGCCGGGAGCCTTTCCGGATAATAAGTGACAAACTAATTTAACAAATTACTTTTGTAAAATGCATACAAAGGCAACTAAAATGTGCTCTTGAAATTAGAGACAGGCATGCGCTCTCTCCCCACAGTCAGTCCCCCAACTTACTAATGTGGTTTCGTACTCCAAAACATATTTTCCTTGCTAAAATTCTTAGCCACGTCTTCGTGTATCATCCGAAGTAAGGTCTGCAGGTCTGCGGAGGACAGAAAGAAAAAAAATTAGCAGGAAACCAGAATTAAATTCCAGGAGACTTAAGCTCTTTGGAGAGTTTGCAGTGAAAAGCGTTGGATGAGCAAGGTGTGAAATGTAACAGCACAATTGTGCACAAATTAAACCAGAGGGGGTGCATAATCCAATAATCTCATTTGGGAAGTATATAATCTTGAAGAGACCAGGGTGTACGTTCCAACTTGTAGACATCGCAGAAGAAATGTCACAAAACATCTTGGTTTGTTTTTTAGAATCTGCATCTTTTCAGCAAGTATAGAGCAGCCTTCTCCCACCACTGAAAGATTTGTTGACTTTCTTTCTTTCTTGGGATGTATCATAGAATTATAAGGCTGGAAGGGACCTTGGAGGTCTTCTAGTCCAACCCCGTTTGTGCAGGAAGCCCTATACCATTTCGGACAGATGGCTGTCCAATCTCTTCTTAAAAACCTCCAGTAATGGAGCACCCACAATTTCTGAAGGCAAACCGTTCCTCTGGTTTATTATTCTCACCGATAGGAAATTTCTCCTTAGTGTTCCAGGTTGCTTCTCTCCTTGATTAGTTTCCCTCCATTGCTTCTTGTCCTGCCTTCTGGTGCTTTGGAGAAGAGGTTGACCCCCTCTTCTTTGTGGCAGCCCCTCAAATATTATTGAAACAACGTTATTGTGTCATCTTTAGTCCTTTTTTTATTAGACTAGACATACCCAATTCCTGCAACCGTTCTTCGTTTAGCTCTCCAGAACCTCTAAAGTATGCATATATTCCACTTACATACACCCGAATCAATAGACTCGAGGGGATATTTATGAAGCGGCTGACCCCAAAATCCATAAGCAGGTGGAAAATATCCACGGTGAGCAAAAATTAAATCAACCAAGAACCAATCAAGGTTATGTATGAAAAACCCCAAGAATAAATGACAAGCCCTCGCGAAAAGGGAAGTAACAGAATCTCACCCTAATTTAAACAAAAACCAGTAAATCGATGGAAGTACAAATTAAAGATGGTGCGTTTGGCCAGATCTCTTTAGAAGAAGAATTGTGTCACGGAAGAGCATGCAAAACATTAACAGGAACAGAAGTCTGGCTCTCTTTTTTTTGCAAAGCCAGAGCGGAGCAACATGGAAACTGCCTTTCAGCCTTCATGAAGGAAGGATAGGACCAAACTTTTTTCCCCAGATAGAAAAAAAATCCTGCACAGGTAGTCCTTGACTTATAACTGCAGTTGGGAGCAGAATTTCAATTGTCAAGCAAGGCTGTTGTTAATGTAGTCCTGCTCGATTGGATGAACCTTTAGCCACGGTGGATATGTGACTCACAGGCGTCGTTCAGTGAGTCAGGCCGTCGTTAAATCGAATCCAACATCCTCCATTGAATTTGCTTGTCGGAGGAGGGCTGGGAAAGTCGCAAATGGAGATCATGTGACACACACACCCCCCATTGTAAATACACGCTGGTTTCCAGGAGCACAAAGGGTACGTAGGTGCGACAACTGTAGCATCCTGGAGATGTGTGATTGTAAGCTTCTCCAGGGGGGTCTGTGACAATTCGCCGTGGCCAACTCACTGCAGTTTGCTGGACCAAATTTACACTAATATCCAAGAAAAAAAAGGGTAGAGTAGAATCATGAAAGAAGATGCAAAAGGAGGGACAGAATGAAATGCGATCGACAAAAGTTAAAAGTTTTTTTTTCATTATTTTTAAGTAATTAAATAGAATTGTTAAATTGTTCTGCAGTGAGTTGTCCCATGGCAAGTTGGCCGGGACGAGTTGGCCGTGACAAATTGTCCCATTCTGGCAATCAGTCAACGGGGGAAAAGCTGGATCCCATTCAAAGCATCCGATTCACTTAATTAACAACTGATTCATTGACTCATACTGGGGATAATGTGATCACCCTTTTGCCCACTTTCCCAGCCGACCTCTGACAAGTAAAAGGGGGAAGCTGGAGTTGCTCAATGGCCTCACGATTCACTTCACAGACGTGCCCCAAAGAGGTCCCAAAATTGGGCGCAACTGACTTGGACCACCCCCTTGCTTCTGGTCCCAATTGGGTTGTAAGACGAGCACTTGCTCTATGGCAGGGGTCTTCCAACTTGGCCCTTTGATGACTGGT
>JAKJMR010001142.1:235374-263001 GCA_024449315.1 Daboia siamensis
GACAGAGAGAACAAGAGACAGAACGAAAGAGAGAGAGAGAGAGAGAACAAGAGAGAGAAAATGAGAGTCAGAGAACTAGAAAAACAGAGAGAGAGACAAACTACTTAACTTCTGGACTTTATTGCCTAGTGCCCTGTTGAATTGGGCACCTGGTACTTTTTTTATAAGAGTTGTTAATTGGCACCAACCCCATCACTGTCTCCTGGAACTTGTTGAAAAAGCGTTTTCCACTTTTCACGGCAAAGTCCCGCAGCCTGTCACTGGCGGTTAGAACAGAACAGAACAGAATAACAGAGTTGGAAGGGACCTTGGAGGTCTTCTAGTCCAACCCCTTGCTCAAGCAGGAGTCCTTATGCCATTCTGGACAAATGGCTGTCCAATCTCTTCTTGAAAACCTCCAGTGTTGGAGCACCCACAACTTCTGGTGGCAAGTCGTTCCCCTAAGTCTTCTCACTGTCAGAAAATTCCTCCTCAGTTCCAGGTTGCTTCTCTCCTTGACTAGTTTCCATCTGTTGCTTCTTGCCCTAACTTCTGGTGCTTGACCCGCTCTTCTTTGGGGCAGCCCCTGAGATATTGGAAGGCTGCTATCATGTCACCCCTAGTTCTTCCTTTCTCTAGATTGGCTATACCCATCTCCACCAACTGTTTGAATGGTTGGAGATCTTAGAGGTCTTCTAGTCCACCCACTACCCAAGATAGGAGACCTTATTCCACTCCAACCTCTTCTTGAAGGCCTCCAGTGTTGGAGCATCCACAACTTCTGAAGGCAAGCCGTTCCACTTAATTGCTCTCCCTGTTAGGAAATTCCTTCTTTGTTCCAGGTTGCTTCTCTCTCCTTGACTAGTTTCCATCCGTTGCTTCTTGCCCTGCTTTCTGGTGCTTTGGAAAATAAATTGACACACACACACCCTCTTTGTAGCACCTCATTTTGTTGTTGTTGTTGTGGCTCTTTTGTGTCTCCTTGCAAGTGGCCACAAAGTGACTTTGCCTGATTGGGCTTGCCATTAGTGACATTAATTAAAGGATTTGGTGCTGAAGCCGATGCAGTTGTGTTCTTTTTTCTGAGGCTAGACCAGCTCCTGTGTGAGGATATGGTGCCAGGGGGATCTTGTCATCTTACATTTTTCAATGTTGTCGTGTTTTGTTCCTGAGCGAGACTCCAGCCTGACAATTTGGACGGTGAGGTTTTGAAAGAACAGCCGGGAGTTGGGAAGGAAACCAGCTCCTCGGGAGCCGAAATGGAGGAATATAGTAACCATCGGACACTTGGATAATCAGAGATTCTCAGGAAGAGTTAACACATAAGCTGAGCAAAGACTCAATTTAGGAAGCCCAACCGATGCACGGCAGGATAGCTCTGTGTTCAAAGTGCCAAAATGTCTTGACAAACAGTGAAAACTTTAGGATTTTCCTACCCGGGCAATTTGGCTCTACTTTTGCCGTTGCAATTTGACCTTCGGAATGAGAACTATAATCACTTCTGACATTTTGTGATCGTAATGACAGCTGCGGGCAGATCCAGAGTCATAACTGCAGTCTGGAAGCTTGAAACATTCCCTCGTCTTCAATTTCTAGGCTGGGTCCATTAATTCCAGGCCTTTGGTTGTCACAAGGCCTTTAAAACAGCCTTTTTTTATTTTCATCGGACAGAATCATTTTTTAGTTAACCTCGGCAGAAGGCAGTGTTGGGAGGGAGAGAAAATTGCATCATTTAAAAGATTCCCTGGGAGAGCACCGGTGGATGAGAAGTGATGGCAGGTGAGGAAAACCCACCCACCCACCCCCTGGAGCCCTGAGAAGATCACGCAATGGCATCCTTCTTCCCGAGTTGCTAGGAAACTGGAGACTCAGGTCCAGCATAGGGAGGAATGGAGGAAGCTGAAGGACCAAAAAAAAAAAAAAAAAAAAAATCCCCATTGTTGATCTCAGTTTTACTTTAGCCCTAAATCTCCCGGGGTGCCTTTGAAAAAAATAAATAAATAAATCACAAAGTGGTCAATTTATCCATGGCATGCAGTAACAACAGCAAAGTGCCACACCCACAATATCGTTGCCACTAATGGGACCACCGTCGAAAAACTGCATCCAATTCTGGTCACCGCAATTACAAAAATGGAGGTTGGGATGCTAGAAAGAGGGCAGAGAAGAACAACAAAGACGATCAGGGGGCTGGAGGCTGAAACCTATGGCGAACATTTATGGAGATTCTCAGTCCTCCAAGGTCAGGGTTGTCCCAAAGAAGCTTTTTTTTCAAGAGAAAAAACGGGACTTCCTTGTTTTTCTCTGAAGACGTTTCGCTTCTCATCCAAGAAGCTTCTTCAGCTCTGACTGGATGGTGGGGGGAATGGAAGGATTTATATTCCTTGCAGACAAATGATCAGCTGGTCATTTGCCTTCTTTTAGAGAGTCATTCTTAAGGGACGCGGTGGCCCAGTGGGTTAGGACGCTGAGCTTGTCGATCTGAAGGTCGACAGTTTGGCAGGTCGAATCCCAAGTGCCGCGTAGCAGAGTGAGCGCCTGTTACGCGTCCCAGCTTCTGCCAACCTAGCAGTTCAAAGCACGTAAAAATGCAAGTAAAAAAATAGGGACCACTCCGGTGGGAAGGTAACAGCGTTCCATGCGCCTTTGGGGTCTAGTCATGCCGGCCACATGACCACGGAGACGTCCTCGGACAAGCGCTGGCTCTTCGGCTTTGAAACGGAGATGAGCACCAGCCCCTAGAGTCGGAAACGACTAGCACGCATGTGCGGGGGAACCTTTACCTTTACCTTTAGAAAGTCATTGAGAGTCGGTTGGGGATGACTCGTCAACAAGGAAGGGACCCAGGGCAGAAAACATCCTGCAGCCATGAAGGCTCCACACACATTTGCAGTACTCAGGTGACCCCTGAGGACACAGGCAAACCTCCAAGTGGTCTCAGTGACTCTCTAAAAGAAGGCAAATGACCACAATAAAACTACAATTTATTCCAACTAATTTTCTGGGTCTGCACAATCCTCTAATGAAGAACCATCAAGTTGCCATCTAGAAACCTGGTGTCTGGTTTTATTTTGTTTTTTTTCCTTCTCCCTCCCCCATCCTGGTTCCTTTCCTGTGGTGTCTTCCAAAGTGCCAGCCCGAACGACCCTTTCCAGACATTTTTATTAGTGATTTTGGGAGGCTTGCAGGCAGAAATCCTTCTGATGGGTAACTGCTGATTTAACGGATAACTGTTGATTTAACGGATAACTGCTGATTTAACAAATAATTTCTGATTTAACACAACTGCTGATTTAACGGACAACTGCTGATTTAATGGATAACTGCTGATTTAACAGACAACTGCTGATTTAAATGGATAACTGCTGATTTAACAAGAGCTGTGCACACTTACCGGAGGTAGCTGTCCCAGACCATAGAGAGTGAGTTTTCTGGGATCGAGGTAAAGGGGGTCTCCAAAATCCTGATAGGGTCTCCAGCAGGGGGTAAAATACCCTTGTTGCGAGAGTTGTTTGGCTCTCCGATGATAGCTCTCTTGAAATACTTGTTCTCTTGGGACATCCCAACAGTTGTAAATGGTTTTGCTCCGTGCCTGGATCTTTAAACCTTTCTGGGTAGGGATGGGCAGTGGTCTGATCAGCACGAAGTAACGAGGATCAGTTTTGGGGTTCAGGGGCATCCTGCCTCTGTTGCCCAGGGGTGGATTCCAATAAGAAACCCAAGTAATCAATTGATCAATAGGCTATTGATTTCTCAAGTCGAGTCCTTCTAACAAACTACTCTACAAGCAAGTACTTTCTTTGGATTCACTGTCTTGGGCAATCGGGGGTTTTCTGCCCATCAAAGCAAACCACGATTGCTCCAAGCATGTTAGGCTGTCGGGATCCAAGCCAGGATTCCTGATTGGCCTCCCAGGGGGAGTAAAGCTGCTAAGCTCAGACAGAGGGACTGCTAACCCGCGAGACAAAGCAAGCTTAGCAGCCCCTCTCCCTTTGGGGGCTCGGCAAAGCTCCAGAAATTAAAACCAGGCTTTCCAATAAGCCGTGATGAGAGATCTAAACTCAGTTTGGATCGAATGTGGAGCCAGCTCTCTGAATTTTCCTACCACGGCTGTGCTTCCAAGTCTGCGACATTCACGCCCTTATGCCTATCTCCCTCTCCCCTTTCCTTTCTTTCTCCTTCCTCCTACCAAGTTCCTAGTCCCTAAGACTACTCTGCCTTCCTAACAGATCCTGTTTTCACAGCCAAACCTGAAGCCAAGGTTACTGTAGGTTGGTGGGCTTTTGCTCCTCTCCCCGATTTTTATTTTCAAGCTACTAGTCCCTAAGAGGTCCTTTACAGTCTCTCTAGAAAACGAAGACCCCAAGGCCTCTTCCCTGAGCTCCCACTCACTCCAAAGCCATTCAGGGCCAATGACCCTCGACCTGGGGGCTCTTTTCCCTCCAGCCCCCTCCCCTTTATAAATGCTTCCTGTTCTCTCTAACTTCCCCCAATGCATTATAAGCCTAAGCCTGGGGGGGGGGGGGGGGGGGGGGGGGGGCTTCCATTAAAGAAAGTCAGACATTTTCCAGCCTCCCCCTCCCCCCAATTTGGAGACACTCCGCCCCCGCTCCCCCCGTCTTTAACTTGCCCCCTCCCAACGCCAACGGCTTTGGAAGGAAGACGGGGGAAGAGAGGAGATGGCGTCTCCCGTTGCCCTTGGCAACCGCAACTGGCAAGCGCGCGGGCTGGTATGTCCCTCGGCGCGGTCCGTAGCAGCTGCTGAAGCTGCTTCCGCCCGGACTGCTTGCCCTTTTTAAAAAAAAACCCCGAAGGAATGAATGAATCTGCTTGGGTTTTTTTTTTTCTTTTTTGCAACGACCTTTATATTTTGCCCAATTTTAAAAAAAGAGGGATATCCGGTCTCTCTGTTCCCCACCTGTTGGACTGCGGTTTTAAACTCTTCTTACGGGGGAGGGGGGAGAGAAGAAGTTAAGGTGTTTTTTCAAACTTTTAAGAAGTGTGGACTACAGCTCCCCGAATTCCCCAGCCAGCATGGGACTTCTGGGAGTTGAAGTCCAGCCGTCTTAAAAAAAAAAAAATCCTGGCTGGGGAATTCTGGGAGTTTTTTATTTATTTTTATTTTTTATTACATTTATATCCCACCCTTCTCCGAAGACTCAGGGCAGCTTACAAGCTTAGCAGTTGAGGTCCAGACATCTTCCCTGGTGGCGTTGGAGTAGAGTCTGGACAGCCATTGGTAGAGATTAATTTGCAATCCTGCCCTGAGCAGGGGTTGGACTTGATGGCCTCCCGAACCCCTTCCATTTCTATGAATGAATGAGAAGCAGCGATACGGCAATAGGAAAACGCTGGCTAGGCGAGCCATCGAATCGTAGCCATAAATACGCTTTTAAAAAACGAACAAGTCATTTTTTAAAATAATTGCATTACATCATACACTGGATATAATGTGAAGGGCCCCGTTTCCAGATGTGTATAATTGTAAGCCGCTCAGAGTCATTGACTGAGCTGGACTAGAAAGGAATGAATGAACAAATGAATGAACGAATGAATCACCTGTGCCTGCTCCCATCTAATTGTCACTCTTTGCTTCATTGATCGTTTTAATAATTAAATGTTACATCTTAAGGTTGACTCACTGCATGTAATTGCCATTGGTGTCGTGTGGCAGCACTCCCCCATTGTGGGGAGCGTGCATGGCCATCCCTGCCTTTCGGGAAGCCTCCAAGCCAACTTCTGAGTTTGTTGCCCCGTCTCCATGGCAGCTGAAGAGATGACGTGGGAACCATCCTTCCTGCATCAGAGCATCCATTTTGCCCCAGGGAACAGGATACTTAAAAACTGAGGCGCAACTGGGTGGCATTCAACCTTCTCTGTGATTCGGTTGCGGCTAATTTCAGATGTGGCTGCCAATGCATAATTCTCAGGAGCTAGACGCAGATCCAACCTTGTGTTGCATTGTTGTCTTTCTTGTTCCTCCAGCATCAAAGTTGGGTAATTTTCTTGGCTGGCGAGGAAGGATTCATTGCATGGATGAAGGGAAGAACAAGGATGGGGGGGAAAAAAAACGCAAGCTTCTTCTTGTCCAGGTTGCTACTGACGCAATAGATTTTTGTTGTTGTTGTTGTTCCACAAAGAACCACAAAGAAGAGGGGTTCCACCTATTTTCCAAAGCACCTGAAGGCAGGACAAGAAGCAATGGATGGCGACTGATCAAGGAGAAAAGCAGCCTGGAATTAAGGGGAAACTTCCTGACAGCGAGGACAATTAATCAGTGGAATGACTTGCCTCCAGACCTTGTGGGTGCTCCATCACTGGAGGTTTTTCAGAAGAGACTGGACAGCCATTTGCCTGGGATGGTACTGGGTCTCCTGCTTGAGCAGGGGTTTGGACTAGAAGACCCCCCCCCCCAGGGTCTGTTATTCTCCAAAGCGCCTGAAAGCAGGACAAGAAGCAACGGATGGAAACTAGTCAAGGAGAGAAGCAACCTGGAACTAAGGAGAAACTTCCTGACAGTGAGAACCATTAACCAGTGGAACAACCTGCCTCCAGAAGTGGTGAATGCTCCAACACTGGAAGCTTTTAAGAAGAGACTGGACATACAGACAGGCCCAAGGCCATGTAGCTGCTTTGTGACTGCCCCATGCCTTAACTCAGGACTACAACTCCCAGTCTCCTGAACTCTACCTGCTGCCTTGAAACCTACACTAAAAGGGAGTCTCCATCAGAATAAACACAGAGAAAATAAACAAGCCAGGGAGTTTTCAGCAATTCTTAGATTAACTGTCAGGATGGGGTTTTTAAACCTTTGCGGGGACAACGAGGGATTGTGACATGATAAGCTGTTGAAGGGTTGCGGATAATTATTAATGAGGACTCAGCGGCTTGTTTTTGCTCCAGCTGAGGAAATAATCTGGCCCACATCAATGCTGATCATTTAATCCTCCATCCCAGTGTACCCCCCCTCCAGCCATGCCTTTGTGTCTATGTGGGTCGAGGTGTCTAAATGTAAGTGTCCCCCCCCCACACACACACACAGAGTAAAGTTTTCCGTGAGAAGTCCTTGAGATTCCAAGCACGGGTTTTGTACTGATTTTCAAAAGATTGCAGACTTTCTTTATCAATGCAAATTAGTCTCTCCTGATGAAAAGGGAAAACAAATGGAATTTTAAAATGCAGCTAATCAAGAAGTTAAAGAGAGGTTAATCTTCCTGGATTAATCAAATTGCATGCCTGAGAGAAGAGAGCAGGCCAGGGAGACTGAGATGAAGGGGGCAAGAAAGAGAACTTGTTTGGCTGGTTCCAAATGTGGCGATTGTGCAGGCAGTCCTCGACTTACAACACTTCACTTAGTGACCGTTCTAAATTGCAGCGGCACTGGAAAAATTACGACTTACGACCATTTTCACCGTTGCAACGGCTGCAGCATCCCCAAGGCCACGTCTTCGAAATTCAGATGCTTGGCAACTGACTCATATTTATGATGGACTCCTCTTCAAACACAACAAACAATGTCTCCTTCCTATATCTCCTTCCTTATTTATAAACCAATTTTTAAAAGTCTCCTTAGTTCGGTTCAGTCCTGATCAGCAAAAGTCCGTTGAAAGTTAGCAGAGGTTAATCTTGATTAAGTGAATTCCTGCAAGTGAATTCCTGCTCTCTCAGCTGCCTTGTCCTTTCCAGTCCTCCCACCCCTCTGAAAACATTTTTTCCCCGTTCCACGTAGAGACCTCCCTCCTTAAAATTCTGTGCATCTCTGTCTCAGTACTAACGCCAATATTAAGCCATAAAAAGTAATATGTTATGACACCATAAAATGCAGCGTAATTGCTACGAAACCATAAAATGTAATGTAGTTGGCTCAGTGGCTATTTTATATATATATATATAGTAAAAGGTAAAGGTTTCCCCACACATGCGTGCTAGACGTTTCCGACTCTAGGGGCCGGTGCTCATCTCCGTTTCAAAGCCGAAGAGTCAGCGCTTGTCCGAGGACGTCTCCGTGGTCATGTGGCCGGCATGACTAGACGCCAAAGGCGCACGGAACGCTGTTACCTTCCCACCGGAGTGGTCCCTATTTTTCTACTTGGATTTTTACGTGCTTTCGAACTGCTAGGTGGGTAGGAGCTGGGACGAGTAACAGGCGCTCTCTCTGCTATGCGGCACTCGGGATTCGACCTGCCAAACTGCCGACTTTCTGATCGACAAGCTCAGCGTCTTAACCCACTGAGCCAAAGGTTCCCCCGCACCTGCTTCAGGAGGTCCATTTCTTTGTGGTCACTGCTCTTGAATTCCCTCATGTTCCTATATTGGGCTCCAGATAGCAGGTGACGCCAAAGAACGTGGAGATCGGAGCTATCAGGAGACATGTTTTGCCAAATGTGCCTTCGTTGCTTAGTTAGAACAAGTTTGCTTTGGAGACCCGTGAGATGTAATCCTCTCTGTCCCCACCCTAACTCGAGGCTGTAAGAGAGACTTTGTTTGAAAAGGCCTGCTTAACCCCGCAGGATGACGTTGTTGGCAGGGCACCTGTTTCATAAAGAATGGAAGGAAAGGCCACCCAAATCCTGTGAGTCAGCTAAGCCACCCAGCTAGAGATGCCCCAGTTTGCTGGTCCATGGGGCGAATACAAGAACATCATTCCATCCATTGCTTGCAGAAGTGAAAGAGCTCAAACCCTGTCACACTCGTTGGGTGCCACCAAGCTGCCTTCCTTAAGAAGCTCGGAGACCCCATTTATTAGATCTTTCCAATTTTGCCCTCTGATCCAAAGATGAGTTAAGAATAATCCCTTTCTTTCTTTTTATCCAAGCGGTATTGAACTTTTAATCCTCAGATTAAAAAAAATCAGAATCTAGATGGAATACGCTACCGGATTGTGGCTAATGAATCTTGTTGTGTAATCGTGGTCTTCAGATCCGGACCTGGGATCAGTATACAGGGAGCCTTTTGACTTATGACTATTCCTTGAGCAACTGTTCGACAAAGATACAACAGTCCTCAAAAAAAGTAACTTAGGACCAGTCCCTACACTTATGACAATTACAGCGTCCTTCAGTCACGTGATCAAAATTCAGACACAAAGCAACGGGCATAGATTTAGGTCACGTGCAATCTCCAAGGATCACGTGATCACCATTTGTAACCTTCCCCAATGGATTCCAAGAAACAAAGTCAATGAGGGAAGCTGGATTCATTTAACACCTGCAGCTTTGATTAATGAAAATGATTCAATTGATGATCATGACAGGAAAGGTTGTAAAATTTGGCTATAAGCTTTATAAGAGCTATCATCCATCCATAAATCCATCCATCATCTGTTGCTCCATCTATCCATCCATCCATCATTCCATCATCTTTTGCTCCATCCATCCATCATCTGTTGTTCCATCCATCCATCCATCCATCATTCCATCCATCTGTTGCTCCATCCCTCCGTCCGTCCATTCCTCAATCACCTTTTAGAGAAGATAAAGCTTTCTCTTGTTGAAGAATAATTTCAGTTCTCCATGTGTGGCACCCCCTGTAGGTTCTCTAGAACTTCCATGGCAGTCAGAGGTGGTCCTCCTGAGGTCCTTGATTACTGTGATTCCATGATGCAAAGTACAATGCAGAAGTTGGGACCGTAAGATGTTTCTGTTGCCTCTTCATTGCTTTTTATACTTTCAGCTCTTGATAGATACTAACCAGGTTCTACAGCTCAGGAACAACCCTAAAGTTAACTTCATCTCATTTTAGAAGAAACTTTGAAACACAGGTGTGCTTGTGGTGTGGGACACTCTGCCAAGGAAGGGAATACAAAACACGGAAACTACGTGTTCCTATTGGCATAAATACCTCACATATGTTTATTAAGGACAATTGGTTGCTACATTGGATACAGTAGACAGAAAATAAAAATAAAAATACATCAGGTAAGACCTCCATGAAATTGGCGAGCAGAACTGGATGTCATGTTGCAAGGAGCATTTATGTAAGAAGGACAAAGCGGTTGCAGCACTGTTACATTTGCAATTTTTGGATCCGATGAGTTTTAAGCATTGCCTGCCCTGATGCCAGATCAGCCCTTGAGGGTGAAAGAGACTATTTTATAACGAAGACACAAGTCAACTAGAAAAGAATAAAGTGTGCTGAGAACCGCATTTTTTTTTAAAAAAAAAAATCTACAGCACATTATAAATCAGTGCACTGGACATCTGTAAACTTGAATGGATGATAGCAACTCAGATAAACTGCTTTAGTGCAATATCAGTAGTAGGACTTTAAGCACTTAGGTGAGGCTTCAGCAGCCCATGGTGTAGAACAGGAGTGTCCAACCTGGTGAGGGTCATGTGGACGTGAAGAATTGTCCCATTCCATCCAACCGTGGCCACTTTTAAGACTTGTGGGCTTCAATTCCCAGAATTCTCTGTCTGGGGAATTCTGGGAGTTTAAGTCCACAAGTCTTAAAAGTGGCCACGGTTGGAGAGCCCTGGTGTAGAAGTTGGAAAGGAATCACCACAAGTGGTCATTGGGGAAAAAAAATTGTGTTATGAATCAGCTTCTACCTAGGAGGTGAGACCTCAACCAGGGGCTGATGACCTTTCTTCGCCTTAACTGCTCCATCTCTCCATTTGAGAAAACCCAAACTTTTCAGGAGACCTTCACAAGATCTCCAGATCTCTTGAGACAATCTCTTAGCATGTTTGGGCAAAAAGGACTTCCTTGTTTCAAAGGCTGGGATCTTTAGACGATGAGATGGTGAAGCAAGCCGCGAAGGGGCTTAGATCAGAATGATGGGTGTGGGAACTTTGGGCATTTCTGAACATGGATTCAGTGAAGACTAGATGGTGAACAAGTCCTTAAATACTTCTCAGCAGGACCAAAGATTGTTGTAACTTCCTCATGCAATGAAGAAGTCCTGGCTTGGAAAGTCGTGGAGGCTAGCCTGTTCATTTCCCACCATGCCCCAATGCAATGCCGACACCGGGCATGGTGGGAAATGTAGAGAACAGTGCCACTAAGTTTACCCAGCAGCGACTTCTTCTTGAAGTCACATTGCCAAGGGTTTCCTCTCTTTAGGATTTGTCCCAGCTCTAAATCTTTATCCAGAAAGATCCACAGAACTTCAACACTTCCTCAAAACCTTTCAGAAGGCATCCCCTGCCCCCAAATGTGGTGGATCTAAGAAGCTTTCTGGGACTGAATCCCAAACTCCTGTTTGAGAGAGGGCATCGCTGATGTGTATAATTTTATACCACCAATTTGAAAGCCTCAAAGACCAGGTTAACATTACCCATCTTCCCCTCGACCCCAAGTGTAATGTGGGAGCTCCAGAAGTCCACTCAAGAGTAGGGTTGACCAGGACATCTACAAGGAAGAAGGCTTTGAATGAAGGCAGCTGATGGAAGGGACTTTGTGGGGGAGAGAGAGCCTGGGGCAGGGCCTCCTTCAAGCACAGGTGGCTTCTTGGCTGTCCAAAGGAATCTCGTTGCCATAGCTGCCCTCCCCGTACTGACAATATGGAGGTATCTGTGGAGCTTCAATGATCAGCAGCCCTTCGGGGGACAAGGAGGCGAAGACCGTGGTGGGGTCCACTTCCACAGGAAGTCTGAGGAGCACAAGGAGGGGAAAAAAAGTTACATACATACATAAATTAAATAAATAAATTAATTAATACACAGAAGACCTTCCAAGTCTCAAACAAGGCTTCTTTCTGCTTTCTCTTTGACAAAGATAGAAATAACAATAGAATTTGGATTCATACAGATAGTCCTCGACTTACAAAGGTTGGTTTAGTGACTGTCTGAGGTTACAACAGCCCTGCAAAAAGGGACTTAGGACCGTTTTTTTCACACTTACGACTGTTGCGGCATCCCCAGGGTCATGTGATCAAAATTCAGAGGCTTGGCCATCGACTCATATTTACGACGGTTGCAGCATCCCGGGGTCACGCGATCCCCTTTTGCGACCTTCTGACAAGCAAAGTCAATGGGGAAGCCAGATCCCCTTAACAGCCGTGTTACTAACTTAACAACTGCAGCGATTCACAACAACTGTGGCAAGGAAAGATCGTAAAAGTGGGGGGGAAAGTCACTTAACAACTGTCTCACAATTTTGGGCTCAGCTGGGGTGGCAACTCAAGGACGACCTGTAATGTTGAGTTTTCATAGCCGTCATATCTTCAATAATCACGGTTATAATAAAAAAAAAAGGAAAGGAAAAACATAGCGACAAATAATTATTTTATATTCCCAGGAACTATACCGTACTTCAGGAGGATAATCTGAAGCTTATTTTCCTTAGGACTAAATCTCATGGGATTCGGTCGCATTTATTCCAGATAAAGAGGTCGCCGTCACACGGGACGTGAACAAAAGGCAACTCCCTGTGTCTGTGCTTTTGATTGGATTTGTGTGACTTCACCCTCTGACACACAACAGAGAATGCCTCCAATGATAAGCCGTGAAGAGCTAAGAGCGTGGATAAGGTCACTGAATGTGCTGGCTTTCTGGAACAAGTTAAAACCCAAGTCCCTGTGAACTTGGTTGAATGTATTTTGTGAATCTAGCCTTGTGTTAATCTTCAAAGAACCAGAATGGAAACTGCGTGAAATCTTTGGGGAACCGATTTCTTATCTACAGCTTCATTCTTTCTAATGATTAATGAGGTTTTAACAGGCACCGGGACCTTGCCTGATCTTCTCTGGCCTTAGAAGCTAAACAGAATGGGCTTGTTAGTACTTTGATAGGGCATCCTCAGGGGATGTAGGGGTTATAGCTACACCGAGATGTGGAAAGAAACATCCGTGGAAAAAAAGGGATATTGCCAAGGACATGTTTGGGCCACAGAAGTCACCAAAAGCTGAGTTTGACCGGAAGAAGCCTTTCTGTACAAAATGAATCATGAAAAATCCTTGATAAAAAAAAAAAAATCCACTTTCTTTAGCTTTAAAGCAGGGACAATTTTAAGACTTGTGGACTTCAAGTCCCAGAAGGAGTTGAAGTCCACAGGTATTCAAGTTGCCAAGACTGGGCACCTTGCTTTAAAGCTTAATTAAAGAAGATTACAAAAGAAAAGTTTCTTTTGCTGTTTGTTTTTCTTCCAACCTCCTAACATTGTAGCTCATACTTTGGGTTAACTCTGAGTAAAATCCTTGGCAAACAGGTTTGGCCAGATGCCTTTTCAAATCGTGCCCAGTTTAATGCATCCAAGTAAACACCAGCATGGGGGTAAGAATATATTGCCCTAATAAGGAATTCTTAATGAAACTTGGGATTCCACACCTATGCTGGCTTAGCTCTTTATAACCCTTTGCATGTTGTTCTACTTCAAGTTACAGCATGAGCTAACAATGTTGTGTGTCCTTTGTGGGCACGCAACCCTCATTCCCGTAGGAAGAATGTTGCCTGGAATTCTCTCCTACTGTCAGAGAAATTCAAATTCAGATTCAGGAGATTAGAAGAACAGATTTTGTCAAGAGATTCTCTGGGCTGAGTTCACACCACCTACCCACCACAACCTTGAGTCGACAAGACAAAAACAGTGTTCACACACCAGGTGATAGACAAAACAAGTCAACGGTACAATGGCTTAATGTGATAGATCATGCTACTTGTTAAGGTGATGGTTGAGCTACCCAGTCAAACTTTAGCCTAATCTGGATAAACCATGGTGTAAGCGGTGGCTCAGTGGGTTAGGACGCTGAGCTTGTCGATTAGAAGGTCGGCAGTTTGGCGGGTCGAATCCCGAGTGCCGCGTAGCAGAGTGAGCGCCTGTTACTCGTCCCAGCTCCTGCCAACCTAGCAGTTCGAAAGCACGTAAAAATGCAAGTAGAAAAATAGGGACCACTACGGTGGGAAGGGAACAGCGTTCCGTGCGCCTTTGGCATCTAGTCATGCCGGCCACATGACCACGGAGATGTCCTCGGACAAGCGCTGGCTCTTCGGCTTTGAAACGGAGATGAGCACTGGCCCCTAGAGTTGGAAACGACTAGCACGCATGTGTGGGGGAACCTTTACCTTTTTTAAGCTTAGTAACACTTTCAATGTTACTTCCTTAAAGTTTTCTGGTTGTGTCCACTTTTTTTCATCTTTGTATTTTGTTCAGCCTGTAATCCAAGAGACACCCAGAGTCCTGATTCTCTGTCCCCAAAGTCAGGTCCTTTCCAAATAACCCTTCCAGCATTGAACAGTCCTTGATTTATGACTACAATTAGGACCAGAATAACAGAGTTGGAAGGGACCTTGGAGGTCTTCCAGTCCAACCCCTTGCTCAGGCAGGAAATACCATTCCAGACAAATAACTGTCCGGTCTCTTCTTGAAAACCTCCAGCGTTGGAGCACCCACAACTTCTGCAGGCAAGTTGTTCCACTGATTAATTGTTCTAATTGTCAGGAAATTTCTCCTTGGTTCTAGGTTGCTTCTCTCCTTGATGAGTTTCCATCCGTTGCTTCTTGTCCTGCCCTCGGGTGCTCTGGAGAATAGCTCGACTCCCTCTTCTTCATGGCAGCCCCTCAAATCTTGGAAGACTGCTATCAGCTCACCCCTAGTCCTTCTCTTCGTTAGGCTATCCCTATCTACTTCCCTCGATCGTTCGTCAGACGACTTAATAGAAATATATTAGGGGCTGACGGCATGTGGTCCAGTGTTCCTCATCCTTATATTTCTGCTGGATCCCACGATGGTTAGCGTTGCTCTCCAACACACTTGGAAAACAAAGCTTCATCTGAACTGTGACCCCATTCCCCACTCCCCATTGGTCCCCCAGTTTGGGAGGAGAGAGAAAATTCTGGAGGGACTTCCAAAGCTTAAGAGTAAACAAGCATCTGGAAGCCCCATTTAGGCAAGGATGCAAAATAAATCACTAAAGCATGTTGGTGAGTCACCCATTCTCCGGTGACTCGGCAGCTGAGCCCGTCCCAGCTCACCCATGAGCCTTCCAAAATCCCCTTTCCTTTCCTATAAAATCCACAAGCAGTGTAAGCTTCAGACATATTATGCATTTTTTTTTTTGAGCCCAGCCCCAGCCTGTACAGAGAGGGCTATCAAACAAATTTTGCAGAACAAAGCAGTTACAAAGGGCCAACGGTTTAAAATTAAGCAGTGTCTTCTTTTCTTTTCTCCTATCGTTTCCCCCCCCCCCCACACACACACACTCCCCTCCCTCTTTTAATATCAGAATTTGGGCTTGGCAATGTCTGGCTTTGTAAAATACAGGCGGTGTTGACTTTCTGAAGTTACAACAGCACTGAAAGAAGTGACTTGGGACCGTTTTTCACACTTAACGGCCGTTGCGGGTATCCCCACGGTCGCGTGATCAAAATTCGGACGCTTGGCAACTGGTTCATATTTACAACCATAGCGAAATCTATGGACTTTGACAAGGGCTTGTGACAAGAATAGGCGGAGGGAAGGAAAGCTTGCATTTCGAATACGTTCTTTTGCTAGAACGTCAGCACGTGTTAACTCAGCGAGTAGCGGGGACATACCCAGTCCCATGAATTAACTCCAGGGGTAGCTGGGACAAAGCCAGATGGGAAAATGCAAGCCGAAACAAAGGATCCCATTTCTCGGAAGGGCTGACAAACGGCTGGGAGTGTGTTACTTTCAGGCTGAAAGATTAGGAGAGGATGCAACCTATTTTTGACGTTGGCATTTGAGGATTAAACTTGATCTTTGGATCAGGTTTCAACGGGGGCGGGGATTCTGGGAGTTGAAGTCCACGCGCCTCACGGTCACGGGTGAGACACACCACTCTGACTGAATATGCTAAAAGAGGTTTTTTTTGTCCCCCCCTTCCCCCTTTTATCACCCATGACTGAACACAGAGCTGCTGGAAAGAAGTGGGGCTAATTTTCAGAAATGCTTACTGGATTTTCTTGGTGAAATTCTTGGAAACAATGCCCCCTTCTGCTTGTTGTTCTTCATGTTTACCTGCCAAAATAAACAAACAAACAAAAATAAATAAACAAATGGATAAATAAATAAATAAATAAATAAATAAATAAACTCAGGTTCCCCCCCCCCCCCGGGGCCAGGTAGCAATCTTCCCTCCAAAACCACTTAAATTCTCCAATGCCTTATTTTAAGTTTTTTTTTTTTAGTTGGGTAATCATGTTCAAGAGTTAGACAGACTTTCCCCAAGTTGACAGCTGAACCCAGAGCTAGTTAACCCTGGTTTACTAGAGTTATTTAGCAATGAAGTTCACTGGGTGTCCTCCAGCATCTCACCAGTCTAGTCCTCAGTGAGGCTCCTTGGCTAAAAAAAAGTTTCTTTATTAATAATAATAATAATAATAATAATAATAATAATAATAATAATAATAATAATAATAATAATAATAATAATAGTCCCGAAGGACTCAGGGCGGTGAACAGGGCAATACATGTTAGATTGTGCCGGAAGGAGCGAAAGTCGGGCGCCATCCGGAGCTCAACCGGAAGATGGTTCCATAAATCCGGGGCGCCCACAGAGAACGCCCTCCCCCTGGGGGCCACCAGTCGACATTCTTTGACCGGTGGCACCCTGAGGAGGCCCTCTCTGTGGGAACGCACTGGGCGGAGGGACGTTGATGCCGGCCGCAGGTGTCCCTGAGGTATTCCGGACCCGTGCCATGAAGGGCTTTGTAGGTCATTACCAACACCTTGAATCTCACCCGGAAGACAACTGGGAGCCAATGCAGCTCGCAGAGCAGGTGTGTGACAAGGAGAAATGTAGCTTACATAAGGAAAACTGGGCTATCCAAAGAAGCGATAGCTTTATTTTATTATTACATTTTAACTTTGCATTTTTATTTTTATTTTTTTTTTTAAAAAAAAAGCCTATTAGGATGCTAATTTCCTGGGCATAAAAAATATTTTTTTTTCCCCCAAGGAAGCATAACAGATTGTGAATTTGACTCTGCAGGCAACTGAGATAGCTGCTTCTATTTAACGAAATCCCTGTCTTTCAAAGAAATCTATTTCAACTGAAATTTGATGCCGTGAAAGAAAATAAAGAGTTATAAAATATTGTATGTTGCGCTGGGGGCTACATTACTAATGGCTGATAATGGGTAACATTTGGTGTTCTCAACCTGCCTCCTGTTTTAAGGGATTGTAGCTTTAAAAGGCAGCATTTTTTAAAAATTCCATTACATAGAGGAGAAGAAGAAGAAGAAGAAGATTGAAGTGACAACCTGTCTCCCTCTCCTTCCTGGTCAGTTCTACCCCACAATGGTAGCTAAAAACTGGCCCCCGTCCCTGTGCAGGCTGAGATTCCAGGAACAGCTGCAGTCTGAGGTAGCCCTCCAAACACCCAGAAATTGGGCACCGAATGGCATTCACTGGCAAGAGCTCGGCTGCTGGCAAGCGGCCAGGCTCTATTTTCTTCCCTGCCAGCTTCTTTCTGGGCATGACGCAGAGGAACGAGAGGCAAACAGAAAGAAAAGTAAAAGCTGGCTTTGTCCAGCTATGCCTTTGCATTGGTAGCTTGAAGCCCTTCCCAGAAGTCTCTAGGAGGAGAAATACAATAAACATAAGCCACCTTGTAGCGGGGGGGTGGGGGGTGGGGACGGGCGGCACAAACATACAAAACATAAGTGCCAAGGATCCCAATTTTGATCACGTGACCATGGGCACGCTGTGACGGTCGCAAGTGTGAAAAACGGTCACCGTTCACGTTTTGGGGCGCTGTTGTAACTTCCAACGGTCGCTAACTGAACGGTTATAAGCCGAGGACTCTCTGCCGTTCTCTCCCTATCAGCCGTTCCCCAACTGGAGCTGGGTCATCCGAAGCTTGGATGACGTCACCCAACACCTGAAATTTTTGGCTGCCACCAAATTGTAGTGTCGAAGGTGGCAGAAGGGAGAAACTATAAGCCTGAATGGAAACCCAGCCTAATAATTTTGCGGGATGTGCCTTCTAATTGACTCTTAATTTGATCGTTCAATTCAGCTTGATGGGCTCAGAAGGATCAATTCTGATCCGACAGTTAAATTCCATTCAGGAAGTCAACGGGATCTCTGCGTTGCCGAACGTACAGCCCCTAACATTAATCGCATTTAAAATTTCACGTCAACTAATTAGGAAGCCGAACGTCGGTTTTAATTAATTCGTACAGTAAACAGAGTGAACGCTTGTTACTTGTCCCAGCTTCTGCCAACCTAGCAGTTCAAAAGCACGTAAAAATGCAAGTAGAAAAATAGGGACCACTCCGGTGGGAAGGTAACAGCGTTCCGTGCGCCTTTGGCGTCTAGTCATGCCGGCCACAGGACCACGGAGACGTCCTCGGACAAGCGCTGGCTCTTCGGCTTTGAAACGGAGATGAGCACTGGCCCCGAGAGTTGGAAAGGACTAGCAGGCATGTGCGGGGGAACCTTTACCTTTACCTTACAGTAAATATCCAGTAAAGTTGGACCATAAAAAAGGCTGAGCGCCAAAGAATTGAGGCCTTTGAACTATGGTGCTGGAGAAGACTCCTGCAAGTCCCTTGGACTGCAAGGCGATCAAACTGGTCAGTCCTAGAGGAGATAAACCTTGACTGCTCTTTAGAAGGACAGATCCTGAAGCTAAAACTCAAATACTTTGGCCACCTAATGAGAAGGAAGGACTCACTGGAGAAGAGCCTAATGCTGGGAAAGGTTGAGGGCAAGAGAAGAAGAAAGGGATGACAGAGAATGTGGTGGCTGGATGGAGTCACTGAAGCAGGAGGCGTCAGCTTAGATGGACTCCAGAAGATGGTAGAGGACAGGAAGGCCTGGAGGAATGTTGTCCATAGGGTCGCGATGGGTCAGACACGACTTCGCAGTTAACAACAACAACAAATATCCATAAAGCATAACCCGTGTAAACAAAAGCTCTTTTGCGTGTCTTGCAATTTTTTTTTTTTAAAAAAAAGGGAGAAAAAAGTTCAAGAAAGATTAATCTAGAAAGAAAGACAAAGGGGGCCAATGGATTGAGTTGGCCAAAAACCATGCGTGGTAAGAGAAGGGATCCATTTTACAGATGGGAAAACCAAGTCTGAGGGAAAACAAAAACAATTGTGGATGTTGAACGGCACTTTGCGCTCAAAATAGCACCCGTGTCGAATAAATGAAATGCATACCTACTCCTACAGAGAGAGATAAAATTAAGAAGATGAAAAAGAAAAAAAAAGTAGTATCTTTGGATTACTTTTCTTAGAGAAGAATATTTGGCTCAGATTTATTCCAATACCCAACAAGAATCTTTCTGGACAAGAGAGTTACTTAACCAGAAAAACCACACATGTTGTCTAACCACACCAGTACCGGATTCGACAGTGAAAGGACAAAGCTGGGTCTTGTCAGCAAAGTTTTAGAAACTTAACCACACGGCTGATTGCGCATAATCACCTGCCGAAACTCCTGCAAAGTTTGTTGGTTTTTAATCCCCTGCTCGAAAATTGGCAGTTCTTAAAAGGAAGAGGCTCAAACAAACGTCGAGTTTCTTTTAAAGTGACTTGGGGTTTGCTCAAACTTTACTGACCGTGGGTTTTCTTTTTATAAATAGACAAGTGGGGGAGTGGGGGGGGGGCGCCTCCTTTTCTATGCCATGGCATAGGAAGAAACACATTCCAGATCCTTCTCGTTTCTCATGATTTTTCCATTGTTTAAAAGAACCCATTTGTGACTTGCAAATGAAGGTATGAGGAGAGAGATGTTGCTACTCTCCTGCAGCAGGGTGTATCCTAGGAGAGGGTTAAAAAAAGTCAGAATGGCAGTTGTAACTGTGCCAGTCAAAACCTCTCCCCCCTCTTTTTTTTTTTAAAAAAAATATTCGTTAGAACACTATTATTGCATCCAGATGAACCAACAAATCCGTAATCTGTCTTGGCAGGCTTTCAAGATTCTGTTATTCTCTGTGATTTATTAACTAAAGTAAAATTGTCTGGGTTTAGATAAATACACTAAGCTATATTAATCGTGGTCAACACTGTGCCTGTGTTCTCACAACCCCCGAGACTTGGATTGGGCAAAGTTTCTCACTTATTTAGCATGTTGCAGCAATTGGAATTACTAAAATTGTTTATAGTTGTGAGGAAATGTTATATATTTGTCTGTTTTTACTATATTCATAATCTCAATTTCTCTCTCTCTCTCTCTCTCTCTCTCTCCCCTCCTGGACTAGGAGCAAGATTCTAATCCTGATTTAGATATGGAATTCCTGGGAACTTTGCGCCATTCGCTCTCTCTCAGCCAAAACCCAGATTGATGTAGTGGGCAAACAACCAGAAGACTCCAGTTGAAATCTCCAGTCAGCTATGGACACCAACTTCCTGCTTTACCAGGGGGTTGGACTAGAAGACCTCAAAAGGTTCCTTTCAACCTATGTTCTACATCAGGGCTGTCCAACCTTGGCCACTTTAAGACCTGTGGACTTCAATTCCCAGAATTCCCCAGCCAGCCATGCAAATCCAGGCTGGCTGGGGAACCTCTGGGAGTTGAAGTCCCCAAGTCTTGAAGATGGCCACGTCTTAAAAATGGACCCTTTCTTCTACGTTCCAACAATCTCTTTCTCTCAGCCTAATCGCCCTCAAGGGTTTGTCATTATGACCCTATGGGAGGAAGAACACAACCTCCCTTGAGCTCCTGAACAAAAAGCACAACACCCCCCCCCCAACCCCCCCCCCCCCCCCCCCCCCCACACCCAGAAAGACGCAACCCACAAAACCGTTTCTTACCTGACACTTCCACGTAACCATCCTTGGTCTTGACCGAGAGCTCTTCAGGTTTAAAACTCTGGACGTTGACGCAGACTTTCCAGGGCTCTCCTGAGAAGGTCGGTGGGTTGGATCCAAAGGGATCCCCTTCAGGATGAGCCCCAAAGCGAGAGCCGTACCCCGGAGGGGAGAATCCGCTGCTCCGGACCATCCCTGACCTCAATGGACTTGCCCAGCCTGCAGTCAGGGGCGAGCGGGCCCAGTCCGGCCAGTTGGCGGTCAGATCACCGGGAAAAGGAGACATGTTAAAGTCATCGTCCAGAAGCCGTGAGGACAAACTGGATTCCCTGAAGGGATCTCTGAGATTCCGATGCCGGCCAGGGTAGCATGAAAAAGGGATCTGGTTGTCAGCCATTCTGGGAGAGAGAGTCACCCGGAGAAAAGAAAAAACAGAATCAAAAAAAAAAAGGAGAGAAAGTTTTCCAATAGAAAGAAAGAAAAGGGAAAAAAAAAAATCTGAATTCCACAATCTTGTCCCTAGCACAACTTTCCTCTCCTGCTTCTACAGGGCGAAAGTAAAACTGTTTGTCACCTTCTTGCCAATCAGGATTAAAAAAATCCCCACCCAAACCCCTAAATTTCTTTCTTTCTTTCTTTCTTTCTTTCAGAAGTTCTCGCTTAAGTCCAACTCGAGCCAACCCACTAAAGTTCAGAACTGAAGAAGTGAAACGTCTTCAAGGAAAAACCAAGTCCAATCACCTTTTCAAAAAAAAAAAAAAAAGGGGGGGGGGCAAAAAAGCACCTTTGGGACTCCTTGGCCTTCAGAATCAGCCTGGCACTGCTTCAAACCCTCTCCCCCAAATGAAGAAAAACCAGGCTGCCCTTTTGCTCCAGATTTAAACCGCTCCGGTGCCAGACAGAAGCTTAAATAAACTGCCTTGGACCAGCCGAGAAACTTCTATAAAGTTCCAAAATGCGACTGCCCCCTATTTATATGCAAGGCTCCAGAGCTGGGGGGGGGGGGGGGGGGGGGGGGGGGGCGGTGTGGATTGGCAAAAGAGGAGGTGGGTGTCGCAATTCCTCCCTGCCCGCCGGCTGTATTTTTGGAGATTGTGAAGCAGGCTGACCTCATCCCGAAGGGACGGCTTTGCTAAATGGAATGCCAAGTTTAGACGGGCTTGGCTCTCGTTTTCATCCCTCCCTCCTTCCCTCCCTCCCTTCCTCTTTTTTTTTCTTCTTTTCTTTTGGCAGTGTGATCTTAGCAAGCAGCCTATTATTAGCTTAGGGTGTCAGGCCTGCCTCTTTGTGCTGGATTTTTCTCTAACCCTTAGACCAGGGGTCTTCAAACTCGGCCCTTTTATGACTTGTGGACTTCAACTCCCAGAATTCCTCAGCCAGCATGCCTGGCTCAGGAATTCTGGAAGTTGAAGTCCACAAGTCATAACAGGGCCAAGTTTGAAGACCCCTGCCTTAGACTTTGCCTTGAGAGAGAGAGAGAGAGAGAGAGAGAAACAAAAACACACACACACACCCTCCTCTTTAATCCAGAGATCCCCAACTTTTTGGGCACCAGGGACCGGTTCAGTGGAGAGAGGTTTTTCCACGGAACGGAGGGTGCGTGGTTTTGTGTGCTGCCTGCATCCCACGGATGGGGCTTTGCTTGTTTGTGCAGACCGGTTGCTGGCGTGCCGCGGCCTGGTGCTGATCCACAGACCGGGGATTGGGGACCCCTGCTTTAATCCCCCAAACAGAAGCCGCAAAATTCTCTTTCTGAAAATCAGGGAGTTCGGTCTAGCCGTGGAGTGCCGATTGCATTTCGTAAGAAGTGCATTTTAATCCAGCACTGATGGAGCATCCTAAATCAAGCTAAGTCTCCCCCACCCCAAAAAATGCTGGGGAATTTCTGAAAGCTTGGTATTCAGACAAAACAGCCATCAATAAACACATCGAGATGAACCACATTTACACACCATTCAAAAAAAGGCAATAAAGGAGACCAGGACACATGGTTTCCAGCAGTAAAACCCCAGATAACCGGGGATTAACCCCAGACAAACAATCAAGCGGAAAGTAATATCCTAATCAAGGAACCAACAAACCACATCCCCACCAACTTTATATACAGTGAGGTACTGTATATAAAGAAAACCACACATTCACCAGCACTCATAATGTTACCTAGTTGGGTAATGAAACATCTGCAAGAAAACAACCAAGCTCAGAGACCATCAAGACCCCCAAGTTAGTCTTATGGATAATTCCTAATTTGGGCTCCTTCCACGAGTTTGCACCACAATTCCCAGAATTCCCCAACCAGCATAGCTGTTGCTAAGCATTCTGGAGATTGAAATCCCTGCATCTGGCTAAACTGAGTAAGAGTGACTTCAGGTGTGGAATAAGGTCTGGATTCAGCTCCATTCTTAAGAATCTGACTTCGCTCCTCTATTTTAGGACTGTCTTATCACCAGACAGCCTCAAAAAGATCTTGACGCTGCCCCTCCTTAAATTTTCCAGTCAGCATCAGTCAGAAACGATCTCGAGTGGCTGGCCGTGGCTTTCTGGGTGTGCAAGCTAGGAAATAAAGTCAGAGAACGTATTCAGAGCAGAAACAGACCATAAAGGCAAAAAACAGATAAACCACGCCGATGTCTGAAGGGTCCTTTGCTTTTCTGGATATTTGCGCGAATTGATTTTTGCAAAGTACTTCTGTTAAGTGGAGTAATGCCGCTGCTTTTTTTTTTTTTTTTTTTTGCAAATCTGCCGGATTGCGTCCTCTGAAATGGATTCCACTTTATTTTTTAAAAAAGACCATCTCATCAACAGGAAGACGCAAAGGGCAGATGTCCTTAAATCTCTGCTTAAAGATAACACCCAGAAAGGACCGTGGTCATCGTATGTGCGGGAACAGAAACGCAGCATGGTACAGGACGGGAACCCTCGACTCACAACAGTTCATTTAGTGACTGTTCAAAGTTATGACAATAATGAAAAAAGCGTGACCGTTTTTTTTTTTTTCACCCTTACAACCATTGCAGCATCGCCCACTCCCCAGGGTCAAGGGATCAAAATCGGGACGCTTGGCGACTGTTTGCAATGGTCGTAAAGATGAACCGAGTGGAACGGCTTTTGCCTCCAGACGTTGTGGGGGCTCCAACACCAGAGATTTTTTTTTTTTCCTGAAATGGTATAATAAGGTTTCTTGCTTGAGCAGCAGGTTGGGCTAGAAGACCTCCAGGGTCCCGTCCAGCTCTATGATTCTGTGAAGGAGGAGACCGTGGGCCCTCCAGAGGCTGAAAATCTTATCCTGCAAGGCTCTTCTCAATCTGTTTATTTGCAAATCAGCCGAAACATTGCAAAACCCAAGAACCGCCCAGAAGCTGCATCAAAGCTGATCTGGATCAACCGCTCAGGACGTCCCACGGATTAAAAAGCTCCCTCGGAGGGGGGGGGGAAAGCCATCCATTCTCATTCCCCCATTAGGAGGGGCCCCAACTCGGCACCAAAGGGCATTTTGCTGGCAAACTTTGGGAAAAAATGGAGTCCGTCCATAAACCCCCGAAAGGCTTTGCTCTACATCTGATGGAAGAGATAAAGAGAAGCTGGAATGCTGCTCCGGAGCCAATCAATTCCGCTGAAAAAGCTTTAAGCACCGCTCTGTCTTTGCGGTAGGTAGGGCATTAAATTCACCCACGATCACAAAGGAGATAGCTACTCTTTGGAGAGCGTCAACTCCCAGTTCTACTGAAGACTGGAAAACACGGTTCTCAAGTTGTGAGAATGCAATCCCGGGCATTCAGAAGAAGTCCTTGGTTCGGAAGTCATCTGGAACGGGGAGAAACTGCATGCCGTCCTCGACTTACAAACAGTTCATGGAGTGACCGTTCGCAGTTAACGACGGCACTGACGGGGGGGGGGGAAAAAGGGACTTACGGCTGTTTTTCAGACGACCCACGGTCACGGGATCCGAATTCGGACGCTTGGGCAACTGACTCATTTTTTGTGACGGTCGCAGCGTCCCAAAGTCACGTGATCCCCTTTGGCGACCTTCTGACAAGATCCTTCTCTGTGGGCGCCCCGGAGCTATGGAATCAGTTGCCGGCTGAGCTCCGGATGGCGCCCGACCTTCTCTCCTTCCGTCGCGATCTGAAGACATTCTTATTTGTACAATCCGGCCTGGCCTGATGGGGGATGGGTGGTTATTTTAATATCTGTATTTATTGTTTTTAGTTGGGCATATGTTTAATTCTTTTTTAACTTTTGTATTTTTGTATTGCTATATATTTGCCCTGTACACCGCCCTGAGTCCTTCGGGAGAAGGGCGGTATATAAATAAAATTATTATTATTATTATTAAAAAAATCAATGGGGAAGTTCAATTCCATCCTAAATTTGGCGGTTGACCTGCTGCCTCCCCCCCCCTCCCATGGCACTTCAAGACAAGTACATCTCCCTTGCACTTCTGAAACAAACCCGCTTTAATATTGCAGCAGTCTTGGTTTCATTTGTGAGGAGATGCTTAGGAAGGAGAGGCGGGGGAGTTTCTATGAGAATTATGAAACTGACGAAAAGGACTGGCCAACCAGATATTAATTATTGTGTACGTGGGAAACAGATGAGCATGCACGCAATTTGCTAAGAGCACAGGGGTGTGAACTCTTTGATCTCTGCTTCCCCCAGGGAACCGAGGCTCCGGAAGGAATTGATTGATTGATTTTTAAGCAACAAGATGCACAGACAAGTAGAAACACTGGTTTGAACCTAGCCTTAAATCCCGTGCTAGACCAAAAAAAAAAAAAAACTCTTAAAAGGCATCAAGACTGCTCCTCACGTTTTGCTATGTTCCTGGTCATTCTGGAACCTCATTCACTCTTTCCGCCGTGACCTGAAGACTTGGTTGTTTGGCCAGCCTGGACTAAGGGTTTGAGTTTATTTTAACTATTTATTGTTAGGGCTAATTGATTTAATTTTCTTTTTAACTTTTTTTACGTTGCATTTTATTGCCCTGTACACCGCCCTGAGTCCTTTGGGAGAAGGGCCGCATAGGAATTTAATAAAATAAATAAATAAATAAATTCAGAGCTAGTAGCCATTGTTTTCCCTAGTCAATCAAAATTCCATTTTTGGGTAGCCATGATCACCCTGGAAAGGATTGTAAAGAATTCCAGGAGAGGCCTTGCCCAGACTTAGATTGACCCACGTTCTGAATTTCCTAACCAAAGGCCAAGAACTACAGAGCAACACAATTTGGGGAGGGCCTGGGAGGTCATCTAGTCCAACCCCCCGCTCGAGCAGGAGACCTTATGCCATTCCCAACAAATGCCTGTCCAATCTCTTCTTGAAAACCTCCATTGAGGGATCCACCCACAACTTTGGAAGGCAGGCTGTTCCAGTAATCGTTCTTTGGGACCCTCTGCTTTCCTTTGGTCGCATCCCAAAGCGTGCATAGCCGGATTTTTGAGGACTGATGCTTTGTTTGCGCAGATGTTCCACTGAGCGGCAATGAGGCACACTCCTGGAATTAACTGAGGGGATGATTTTCTCAGAAGGCAAGGCAATGTTAGAGAAAGGGAAAGAAAAATACGCTTGCGTTGACAATCCTGTTTGAATTGGGAGGGGCAGGCTAGAGAGCTGAGACAAGAGCCTTTGAACGTTCCTAAACAATGGGTGTAAACATCAGGATTACATCTGGCTTCTGACGTCTCCCGTCTGCCTCTCTCGCAAGCCAACAGTATCTAGTCTGAATGTGCCTTTTTTAGAATTCAAGTGGAGCCTTCGTCTAGCAGAAATCCATTAATTAAATTAAGTCAATTAAAAAGCGCCCATTACATTTTGTTTTTCAAGTAATGTCTCCGCTGAGTTCAGCCCAGACATGGATTGGTTCCATAAAGCCATGGGCACATTGCAAAATTATATATGTTTATAAAACAACCTCTTCCATCAAATTCAGCTTCACCCAAAGAAATGGGACGGCATCTATGTAGGCAAACCTCTCCCCACCCACCCCCAATCCTTGGTTAAAAATGTGCTTGGTCATTCAAGATTGGCTCATTCTGGTCCTAAATAGCAAAATTTGCCCAGTTTGGCAAAGAATTGCAAATAAGCATTTTTTTTTTAAAAAAAGAGGTCTCTTCTTAACATTTGTCTGAAATAGAATAGAGTAGAGTTGGAAGAGATTTTGGTGGTCTTCTAATCCAGCCCCCTGTTCAATCAGGGGAATGTTATAGGGTTTCCTGCCTGGGCAGGGGGTTGGACTAGAGGACCTCTAAGGTCCCTTCCAGCCCAATGATGCTATGATTCTAATGTGAACAAAAAAAAAATAGGGGTAAGTTAGGCGGATAAATACTGTTCCAACTATTGGTGGAAAACTGCTGGGCTAACTGGATTAAGACAGAGTGGAAAGAAATTTTCCAGAATGTCATTATTTGTATGACCTGATTTAATCGTTGCTAAGAGCCAGTCTGATGTAGCTCTGGTGAAGACACCAGGCTAGAAACTAGGAGTCCGGAGTTCTAGTCCCAGCTTAGGCACCAACCCACCTCGGGCCAGTCACTCTTTCTCAGCCCTCGGAAGGAGGCAATGGCAAACCACGTCTGAAATCTTGCCAAGTAAACTGCAGGGACTAATCCAGGTTGACCCCTGAAATCAATTTGGGCTTAAATCGGATGCCAATATATATATATATATATATTATTAATCATTAGCTTCTGTGATAAAATCAGTAATGGATCATCTGTGTTTCTTCTTTTTCTTCCTGCACATCTTCCCTTTGAATGCTGTGGTCAGTGCTTTTTTTGTAAAAGAAAAAGGTGCCGGAACTCACACACGTCATACAACCCGCCTTGCCTACCCTACAAGGTTCCATCCCAAAAAGGTGCCAGAACTCCGTTCTGGGCGTTCTATGAGAAAAAAAGCCATCTATCTATCTATCTATCTATCTATCTATCTATCTATCTATCATCTATCTATCTATCTATCTATCTATCTATCTATCTATCTATCTATC
>JAKJMR010001142.1:280575-296006 GCA_024449315.1 Daboia siamensis
AGAATCGGAAGGGACCCTGGAGGTCTTCTAGTCCAACCCCCTGCTCCGGCAGAGACCCTGTACAGAATAACAGAATCGGAAGGTTCCCTGGAGGTCTTCTAGTCCAGCCCTCTGCTCTGCCAGGAGACCCTGGAGGTTGACGGCCACTCACCTTGATTTTGATGAACAACACGACAGGCTTGGTGAAGATCTCCGTCCCAGCTTGTGATGCAAAGGTTCAGAGTCCAGAGAGGACCTGCTGGAGGGAGATTCATTTCGAAGACATGGCTGAGGTGGAGAACTGGAAAACGATGGCAAGAGAACGTTGGCCTTCTTCTCTCCAAGAGGCTCAAGAGATGGCCAAGACTCTCCGCTGAAAAAGGAGAAGTTTTCCAGAAAGGAGAGTGATTCTAGAGGGCTCTGGGGGAAAAAAGTACATCTTTTGCAAGACACACAGCTCCCCCCAAACAGAAAGAAGTCCATCTCCTTTCTCAGGCGGCTTTGGAACTGGTCTTCTCTGGGGTTGCAGAAAGTATCTCTGGAAGCCAAAGCTGACACCGGCCAGAGCATAAAGAAACTCAAAGAAGCAGTGTGCAAGATCGGAAGAAGTGGACAGATGGCAATAGCCACAGCACTTAGACTTATATACCGCTTCGCAGTGCTCTAAGCGGTTTACAGAGTCAGCACATTTCCCCCAACAATCTGGGTCCTCATTTTACCGACCTTGGAAGGAGGGAAGGCTGAGTCAACCTTGAGCTGGTCAGCATCGAACTCCTGGCGGTGGGCAGAGTTTGCCTATAATACTGCATTCTAATCAATAGGAGGGAGGGAGGGAAGGAAGGAAGGAAGGAAAGAAGGAAGGAAGGAAGGAAGGAAGGAAGGAAGGAAGGAAGGAAGGAAGGAAGGAAGGAAGGAAGGAAGGGCAATAGCGCTTAGACTTATAGGCCTCTTCACAGTACTTTACAGCCCTCTGTAAATAGTTTACAGAGTCATCAACCTGCCTCCAACAATCTGGGTCTTCATTTTATCTACCTCGGAGGGAGGGAAGGCTAAGTCAACCATGAGCCGGTCAGGATCGAACTGCCGGCAGCCGGCAGTCAGCACAATTACCCTGTAATTCTGCATTCTAACCACTGCGCCAGAGTCGGACACGACTGAATGGATCACATCGTCATCACCTCCCGAAGAAGATGACTCAGGGCTTTTTTTGTCCTAGAACTCCCAGAACGGATTTCCGGCACCTTTTTAGGATGGAACCTTGTAGGGTAGGCAAAGGGGGTTACAAAAAAAGCATTAAGAAGACTACTTACTTTTGATCTTTGCACAGATGCCTGGGGGATGGGTTTTGTTCTTCCAATGCCGGCCCTTTGGACTGGGAGCGATAGCTGTGCAGTGAATTCCCCGAATCCGGGCTGCTGACACTGCTGGCTTTCCCTGAAGAGAAGGCCTGGCCGAAGCCACAATGGGCTTCCCTCTTGGTTTCTTGGCTGCCTTTTGACCTGGATGTGCTTGTCTGAACGGATGGGGGTGAAGACGTTGCGTTGCCCGAGTCATAGTCGTGGCCATCTCCGTTCTCTTGGTTTCGGTTCCCCAACTGGCCCGTTGCTTTTTTGAAGAGGCCAGCCGCAGACCCAGAATTTGAGATCTGTAAGCAAAGAGAGGCATGTTTTTGCCAGGGTTTAACTGACTTCACCACAAAAGGAACAGAAAAATTCCCCCGCCCACCGCCCCACATTTTTTGGGTGGTGTGTGTAAGATGTTGGGTTGTGTTTACTTGCTTGTCAAATTCACCCTTTGGGTTCTGATGTTTTTATTCTCATTTAGCATTAGGATTCAGTCTGCAGTCAAAGGCCAGGAAGGAAGGAAGGAAGGAAGGAAGGAAAGAAGAAAGAAAGAAAGAAAGAAAGAAAGAAAGAAAGAAAGAAAGAAAGAAAGAAAGAAAGAAAGAAAGAAAGAAAAGTTTGAACTCAAATCACATCTTACTAAAAGAAATGCACGAGTCGCTGTCTTTTTTTCTCTCTCTCTCCCAGATATAATTGAGAGGTTTTTCAATCATGCAGTCCATGTTGTCAGAAAGGTGTCACTGTGTAGTTTTTTGTTTTTGTTTTTATAATGCAGAGATCAAAGGAGCTTAGGAAAATTTAAGAAACCATAAGAAAGAAAAAGAAAGAATAAAAATAGATGGTTACAGGGCAGTAAAAAGTAAAAAAAAAAGACATCCAGTTTTAGAAATTAGACAAAAGGCTGTAAAAATCCATCCGATCCAATTTGGGTATTTCTGTTGTTCTACTGAACTGAACTGCTTCTGCTGGAATTAATCCTGGTTAAGCTGTAGCCCAGTTTGCTGGCTCTGCATTCTGTCAGCCCGCCAAGATAGACAGGTCAGGAAATCCTCAACTTAAAAACAGTTGACTGACTGACCGTTTGAAGTTGCAACAGTGCTGAAAAAAAAAAAAGTGAATTACGACCGGGGTTTTTTCCCCCCACACTTAATGACCGTTGCCACATCTCCAGGGTCACTCAATCAAAATTTGGATGCTTGGCAACCGACTCGTATTTATGACGGTTGCAGCATCCCGGCTGACACGATCCCCTTTTTGCAACCTTCCGACAAGCGAAGTCAATGGGGAAAGCCAGATTCACTTAACAACCCTGTTAGTAACTCATCAGCTGTAGTGACTGACTTAACCAACGGTGGCCAGATTATTATTACTATAAGAGAATCTTGAAATCTTGGCGGAGATTCCGTCTCTGCTATTCTTACCTCCAAGGCAGAGTGTAAAAGGAACGGTCCCGAGGGACAGGTGTAGTCCAGACTTGCAAGAGGGAACGGGTCTTTCCCGAGGAACAAAGGGAAAAACTCAGTTTGGAGTCAGAAGGAAGGCAAGGGTGGAACCTCACCAGCCATTGCCAGGTTGTACCTAACAGTTGAAAGGGACGCGGTGGCTCAGTGGGTTAGGACGCTGAGCTTGTCGATCAGAAGGTCAGCAGTTTGGCGGGTCGAATCCCGAGTGCCGCGTAACAGAGTGAGCGTCTGTTACTCGTCCCAGCTTCTGCCCACCTAGCAGTTCGAAAGCACGTAAAAATGCAAGTAGAAAAATAGGGACCACTACGGTGGGAAGGTAACAGCGTTCCGTGCGCCTTTGGCTTCTAGTCATGCCGGCCACATGACCACGGAGACGTCCTCGGACAAGCGCTGGCTCTTCGGCTGTGAAACGGAGATGTGCACCGGCCCCTAGAGTCGGAAACGACTAGCACGCATGTGCGGGGGAACCTTTACCTTTTACCTTTACCTTACCTAACAGTTATATAGATTAGTGCTTTTCTGGCGAGATTCCCCTCTGAAGTACTCACAAATATTAATTTTTTTAATATCATAAGTAAAAACAGAGAGAGAGAGAGAAGGAGAGGAAGAGTAGGAGAGAGAGAGAGAGAGAGAGAAAGAAAGAGATGTGGGGGAGAGGAATAAGGAAAGCCAAACAAATTAAAAATGGAAAGTTCCTCTAGAGAAAGAAGGCAGACAGGAATGGCTGTGTGCAATCCCCCTCGTAGAATATTTCTGCGTGGCCTCTAATAATTAATATCCTGACAGCTTGCGGTTAGCATTCACTTACCAAGCAAGAAATCCTCCTTTAGTAGGTAAGGTGTAAAAAAAAAGGGAAGATTGGGGAATGTAAGTCCATGGTTAGAGTTTTAAATTACAAGAGAGATTTTTTTAAAAAAATAAAATAAAAAAAGAATGAAAACCAAATTTCAACCCCTCTCTCTTTCTCTCTCTCTCTCTCTCTCTCTCGCTCGCTCTTTCTCTCTTCCAATCCTGTATTTGATTTTTTTTATTTTGATTTTTTAATGTTCTATGCTCTTTTTTTTTTTTTTTTTTAAATCCTCTTTTCTCAAATCCCTCCCATCTGATTGATCCCAGGTTCAGGATCCTGGTCCACAGAAAAGGCAAAAGAATTTTTTAAAAATAAAATAAAATAGAAATTCCCAGGAAATCAAAGATTTGAAAACACAACAAAGCAACACGAGCATAAGTCAGGGTTTGCCATGCAGGAGAAAGACCTAAATCTTGATTTTAGGAGGCGAGCAGAATTTTGCCAGCTCTTAAGGTCTGTTCCAAGCAGAAAGGCAAGCTTTGTATCAACTGAATCAGTGGCTCTCAAAACCTTTTCTTCACTCTCCCCCCCCCCCCCTTAAATATAGGTCGTCCTCAATTTACAACCATAACTGAGCACCAAATTTATGTTGCTAAGTGAGAAATACGTTAAGTGAGTTTTGCCCCATTTTACGACTTCTCTTGCCGCATTTGTTAAGTGAATCGCTGCAGGTCGTAAAATTAGCGACACGGTTGTTAAACGACTCTGGTTTCCCCACTGGTCGCAAAAGGGGATTGCGTGACCCTGAGGCTTGCCGCAACAGTCATAAGGGCGAAAAATGGTCATGAGTGACTTTTTTCTGTGCCGTCGCAACTTCGAACTGTTGTAAGTCAAGGACCACCTGTGCTTTTTTATGGCTACAGCTCCCCCCCTTCCCAGACTTAGCTCAAGATTTATATCATAACATTTTTTCAAACTTCCCGGACTCCTGCAATAACATTGCAGCCCCCCCGCCCCAACCACAGGTTGAGAACCACTGAACTAAATTAATATCTCTTACTGCCAGCAATTATTAATATCATTATATCCTCCTCCTCCTCCTCCTCCTCTCCGCAAACCCCACTCCCTTCTAGCATTGATGATGTTACCTAGTTGGGTAATGAAACGTCTGCAAGAAAACCACCAAGCTCAGAGAGCACCAAGGACCCCACAGTTGAACCCTACAGAAATTATTTTCTAAGAATTCTAGTACCCAACTACTAGGAGATTGGGTTACCCACCCTTTTAATTACTTAAAATGCCCTGGATATGTCCTCACCCTATGGCCAGATTCCCACCCACCGAAACAGGTTGCCTTTTTTTTATTATTATTATTTTTACAAAATCTTGGCAGGAGATGGCATTAGAGCATGGCAGGCAACTGTTTCCACACCTTCCTGCCCCTAGGCTAAATACACCTCAATAAATTAAAATATTTATTGATATTCATCAATCCAAACGTTCGTTCATGCCAATCAATTGAAACGTGTCGACCGATTAAAATATTCATTCATGCCCACCGATGAAAGCTTCTATGCCAATCGATGAAAATATTCATATCAATCAAAACGTTCATTCATATCGATCCGTTAAAGCATGCGTAATCAATGAAAACATTCACATCAATCAATCAATATGTTCATTTCACACCAATCAATGAAATCATGCATATCAATCCATTAAAATGTTCCTTCATTTAGCGTGGGTTTGGGTATTGTTCCTGGAGCTGAAAGTTATACCTATGCAAGTCTCAAGGCGTTTCTATTCATTCATTCATTCATTCATTCATTCATTCATTCCTTTGTTCTTTCAAAGAACAAATGCTACGAATTCAACAAACGTTGAGGCTGCATCGATTGATACGTTGATGTGGTAATCCCATGCAGATTTTTCCTTCTCGTACGAGAAGACTTTTCCCTTGTTCTGATTTTAGGATGGGGCTGTAAGATTGCACGCGCTTCTCCGAGACTGCGAGGGATTAATTTCACTAAAGAAGCAGGGGGAAACCCAGGCGGAGAAGACAAACCAGCAGTCTCCGATTTTCAGCATTCCGCTTTTAATTTGCACGGAACTTTTTGCTCGAGAAGCAACAGATCGTAAGCTGACTGCTCAAGCATCCTCGCGGTGAGGTTTTCAATTAAGCTGGAGAAGATGGTTTACTGGGCATCGAATGGGCCTTTGGAGAAGGAAAGATACATTTGTGGACTGAACCAGGTGGGACCAGCCTTCTCAGTGTTCAACACCATCCCCCTGTCTCTAATGCAGTGTTTTTCAACCTTGGCAATTGAAGTTATGCGGACTTCCCTTGCCAGAATTCCCCAGCCAGCCACGCTTACGACTTACAACCATTCATTTAATCTGTTCAAAGTTACAACGGCACGGGGGGTGGGGAGCCAATTAGCACTGTTTTTCACCCTTACAACCGCTTGCAACCTCCCGCGGTCACAGGATCAAAATTCAGACCCTTGGCAACCGACTCATATATATATACGACGGTTGCAGTGTCCTCTGTGTGTGTGTGTGTGTGTGTGTGTGTGTGTGTGTGTGTGTGTCCTGTGATCCCCTTTTGCAACCTTCTGCCAAGCAAAATCCACGGGGAAGCCAAGTTCACTGAACAAGCGTGTTGTCGACTGAACCCGCTGCAGGGATTCGCTGATCAGCTGTGGCGAGAAAGGTCGTAAAATGGAGGCAGAACTCCTTTAGCCACTGGAAACTGTGGACTGTTTTTTAAAGAAGACGAAAGAATGCTGATAGTTTGGACTGAGTTGCCTTGCGTGAGGACATTTGTGTCGTGGTTGACAAAGTCAAACTGGCAGCGGGGACTGATTGAAGCTCTGTTCTTTTAAAGACTTGTCTCGTTTATTTTTAATTAACTCAGAAGTTCTACCTTGGCCTGCAAACTTATCGGGACGATATGGTGAAAGCTGGAAGGATAATAAAGACTTCCGATCAAACTTGGCTTTTTAAGAGCTTAAGGGACATATTCATGCTGTTTTCTTGGCTGCAGGATGGAAGTGATCTGTCACTGTTTTCTTGGTGATTTTCTTTTTTTTTCTTTTTTTTTAAAGAACTTTGTAGTTAAGCCAACAGCTCCAACATTTTCTGCTTAGCGCCCATCCAAATACTGACCGGAACTGACCCTGTATACCTTCCAAGTTCAGACAAAGACATTTTTCATCACCTGCTGAGATCAAAGTAATACTTAAACCAACAAGCACAAGCTAAAGTTTAGCAGTGGAGTCTACATTTTAGGTCCTATAAAAATGGGAAAACCATCAGGTTGACTCCAAGAGAGAGAGAGAGAGAAAAAAATAATCCTAAAATCCCAATGAAGGCAAAATCAGGCCAATGGAAGGACTGTTGCAAAATGCAAATTTCTGAGAATTCTTCGTGAAAGGGTTTGGTCTAGTCATTAAAGCACCGGGTTAGAAAGCAGGAGACTGTGAGTTCTAGTCCTGCCCTTAGCCATGAAATGCCAACTGGGTGACTTTGGGCCAATCACCAGGAGACAGTGAGTTCTAGTTCCATCTTCGGCACGAAAGCTAGCTGGGTGACTCTGGGCCAATTGCCAGGAGATGGTGAGTTTTAGTCCCACCTCAGGCATCAAAGCTAGCTGGGTGACTTTGGGCCAATCACCAGGAGACCGGGAGTTCTAGTCCTGCCTTAAGCATGAAAGCTAGCTGGGTGACTCTGGGCCAATCCCTTTCTCAGCCCAACCCCACCTCTCCCAGAGTTGTTAGGGGGAAAATAAGGAGGAGGCGTGTTGGATACATTCATAGCCTCGAATTATTGGTCAAAATAATAGCAGTAGCATATATAAAAAAAAAGCCAGGGAAAAAGGAGAGAAAAACATTAAGCCACGTTTGGTCTTAAGTGGGAAAATCTTGCAGAAAACACAACCTGGGTTGTCGCTGTTGCAGAAGCGATTTGTGGAGCGAACCAGGAGCGGATGACATTTTTGGGTGTATAAAATCCCACTGAAGCCTTGCCATCTATGGAGGAATGTCCAGTTTCCTTGGCTGGTGGAAGACAGGAGTAAGCCCCCTCTCACAGACACACCCTCCTTTCTTCTTGGATGCTCACCTACTATCCCTTTGCACCTATGAGTTTGGCCAAGGCCGCTCACAACAGGGAAGTTGAGTTTGAAGGCAGCCAAGGCTGCTCCACTTTTTTCCTGCTCTGTCCTCTTCCTCCCCCACCCACTGCCTCCAACACTCATACACTTTGTGCTGCAATTACATTCACGGAAATGTTTCTTTTTATAGGATTAATCTTTTACGCCTCCAAAGATTGAGAGAAAGAGTGCAGAAGAGAGCCGGCAGGGAATCAAGACAGCAAGCAGAAAAGGTATATAAAAACACGTCTCATCAAAGATCAAAGCTAGAGACCCATACTTTCATAAATGCCTCCTCTTTATCATTCGTGGTCGAGAGCGTAAGCAATCTCTCCTCTGGGTCTCTCCCCCACGTGGCCAGCCCCATCTTTCCTTCCCCACTTACACCAGGTGGGCAGACAAACAGAAGTTGTTTTCAAGACTGGCCTCTGACTAAAACGATGGAGCCTTCAACATGTCGCGATGACGTAGCAGACAAATCTAAACTAAGGAGATTTTAGCGGATAGGGGGTACTTACAAGTTCACCCGTGGAGAGAAAGTAATTGTTCTGCAGGGTGCAGCCCAGGAGGGGGCTCCCAGCCAACTCTCCTGCTTCGTTGGAGTGAGAAGTCCTCTTTGATGCATGCCATGATCGGCCGGGTCTCCCTTTGCCGCCTTCATCTTGGAATCTGCTTCTCAGCCTATGTCTATCAAAATAAAGTTTGCTCTCTTCAGAACAGAGTAGAGTAGAGTAGAGTAGAGTAGAGTAGAGTAGAGTAGAGTAGAGAGAGTAGAGTAGAGTAGAATTGAATAAGAGCAGAATAGAATAGAATAGAATAACAGAGTTGGAAGGGACTTTGGAGGTCTTCTAGACCAACCCCCTGCTCAGGCAAATGGTTGCCCAATCTCTTCTTAAAAACCTCCAGTGATGGAGCACCCACAACTTCTGTAGACAAGTCATTCACTGTTTTCACAGTCAGGAAATTTCTCCTTGGTTCTAGGTTGCTTCCCTCCTTGATTAGTTTCCATCCATTGCTTCTTGTCCTGCCTTCAGGAACTTTGGAGAATAGCTTGACTCCTTTGGGGCAGCCCCTCAGATATTGGAAGACTGCTATCATGTCCCCCCTCGTCCTTCTCTTCATTAAACTAGACATACCCAATTCCAACAACCGTTCCCTATATGTTTCAGCCTCCAGTCCCCCAATCCTCTTTGTTGCTCTTCTCTGCACTCTTTCTAGAGTCTCAACTAAGGATGACATGATAGCAGCGTTTCAATATCTAAGAGGCTTCCAGAGAGAGAAGGCAAAGCACCCGAAGGCAGGACAAGAAGCAACTGATGGAAATTCATCAAGGAGAGAAGCAACCTGGAATTAAGGAGAAACTTCCTGACAGTGAGAACAATCAACCAGTTGCAATGGCTTGCCTCCACAAATTGTGGGTGCTCCATCACTGGAGGTTTCTGAGAAGAGATTGTACAGCCATTTGTCCAGAATATGTCTCCTGCATGAACAATGGGTTGGACTAGAAGACCTCCAAGGTCCCTTCCAAATCTGTTATTCTATAATTCTGTTAATAATGGGGAAATTTCATGAAAGTGCCATTTCTTCTGAGGTCCCAAGTCCTTGTCTGAGATCCTGAAGGAGATATTAATGTCTACAGTTTGTCAGCATTTTTTGGCTAGCTCAGTCTTGGTTAAATTCTCCTAGTAAGTTGACATGGAATGGCTAATGCTGAATTATATTTATTGTGACACCAAAATAGGAAACATTTCCAAGTGTGGATTGTCTTCTGGTGGTTACAGCTGCCACCTTCCCCTATTATTAACATTTTCAGCAATATTGTTCCCGGAATCTGTCATTCCCAATGGATCTTCCATTCCTCCGGTGAGATGGTTGTCTCATGTGAGTTTTATTTTAATTTTTTAAAAAGCATCATTGCACAAGACAGTGACAGAGCCCCCAGATCAAAAATGACAACCATTGTTGACACGGCGGGCTTTGCTTGGAAGGTCAATTTAGCGTTAAAATAGGACTCTCCGTGGATCTTGAGTCAATTCAGGTATTTTTTAACGCTATTCAGGATATTCGGGAAAGGATATTTTTCCTGTCTTCTCCCTCGATAATTCTTCTTTTGTGAAAGTTCTTCCTTTCACCTCTGTTCATCTACTTCCCACACGGTGGTTGAACTAAGCAAAGTTCTCTTAGCAGGAGCTGACGTTGCACAAGAAGGAGAATGAACTTAGAGAATTTCAGCAAACTCGAAGGTGGCTTACCGGCTTCCACAGCTCTCCGAGTGAGAATTGGCGCTGCCTGAACTCAAACGGCAACGACGGCGTCTGGATTTCTCTGGACGGCTACGTGAGCTTTTGAGAGGAGAAAGCCAATGGAATAAAGGTCACGCATCCTCCTCGGGAACAAAGAGAAGGAATTGGAAAATTTGGCTCATGGATCTCTTAACCTTAAAGGCAACCGATGGATCGTGGTAAGGAATTGCTCAAGGTGAAATACACAGAGCTCTGGGTGGACCAAACAGAGCCTCCTAAAAACTCAACCCACCCAACTCGCCCATCGTGGGCGCCTGGAAAGACAGGTGCCGTTTAGCCCACCAGAACTGGCGTATGCCCAGCCAGCGTCTCTCAACTTACCGCTTTTTGTGTTTCTTTCCCTCCCTCCTTTTTCTCTTGGGGCTGGATGAACTAAAAAAGAAACAGATTGATTACTTGGCTGCTGTTCATCTCTCAAGAGGCCCCTAAGCAGGCAAATCTGTCCGAAACATAATTCAGCTTCTTCCTTGAGCCACTGTCAAGAAATCAGGACTCCAGGCAGTTCGACCGAATCCAGGTTTATGGTATGTTAATACTCGCTATAGGTAGTCCTATAGAAAAGAACCAAGCTCAGAGACCACCAAGGATCCCACAGTCCTGCTCCTCCTCCTCCTCCTCCTCTTCCTCCTCCTCCTCCTCCTCCTCCTCCTCCTCCTCCTCCTCCTCTCCTCAAGCCCCACTCCCTCTAGCACTGATGATGTTCCCTAGTTGGGTCATGAAACATCTGCAAGAAAACCACACAGCTCAGGGGGCACCAAGGACATTTCAGTCCTGAGCTGCAAACATTCTCCTTTAAAGTAAAGGATATTTCAATATTCTCGGTTAATTAAGAAATGGTTCTACCATAAGGGAAATTGTAATAGGGGGCCCTAGCTGTGAAGGGTCTCTGTAACCTACTCATCCTGGCAAACAGCTGCTCTGACTGAGCGCTGGAAAAAGTACTTTATTCTGCGATTCTAGGTTTATATTGCTAAGGCAGGGGTCAAAGCCACCTCTCTCCTTACCTGTGTCTTTTCTTCTTTGAAGACATCCTGCAAAACACACACACACAAATACATGTAAACACACTGCAAACTGGGGAAATGAAAAAAAAAATCAAACCCAGGAAGATTTCGAGAGTCAGCGAATATTTTGATCAAATAGGTTTGAAATACAGTAAGAGTAAAAAAGATGCTATTTCAAAAACCACAGAACCGCATATCAGGGTGGAACATCTGTATGAAACCCTGACACACACACCCCGCTAAAAATAAGATTTTCAAAAAAATAGAGAGCAGAAGCAGACATGCCCCAGGGGGATATAAGTGGTCCTCAGCTTACGAGCAGGATGGACACCAGAATTTCTGTTGCTAAGCTTGATATTATTATTATTGCCTTTGGAATGCCACATCTGCCCTTCGTTGCTGGCTTTCCAACATCAGAGCCCACAAATTATGTTAAACAAAGTAGATCCACGTGGATCTATTCCCGGAAAAATAACATCCAGTGGAAAAAATGTACCTGTTTCTTTTCCTTTTCTTCGAACTCTTCTTTTTCTTCTTCTTCTTTGGAGGAGAAACACTGAAGGAGGGAGATCTAGGAAGAGGTTAACAGAAGTTATGTTGATTTGATTAAGCCTGCCAGAGGAATCTGTAGTTTGAAGTAGGAGAGAAGAATCTATTTAGTCTTTTTATTTTCTCATCAGAGTTTGTCGTATGTTAAAATACACACACAAACAAAAATTAAGAAAGGAAGGAAAGAAGGAAGGAAGGAGGGAGGGAGGGAAGGAAGGAAAGGAGGAGGGAGGGAAGGAAGGAAGGAAGGAAGGAAGGAAGGAAGGAAGGAAGGAAGGAAGGAAGAAAGGAAAGGGTCTTTAAGAAGAGACTGGACATTCCCTTCCAGCTCTGTTCTGATTGATTGGTTGATTGAAACATCTTCAAAAAAAACCCAAAGGAAGTCCAGTTGCCTTTTGGGTCAGGGCTGAGTTCTTTTGGGACTTGGACTATTTGGGACCACAGATCGATGCTCCTTCACTTACCTCCTCCTTTTCTTCCTTGCTGATTTTTTCTTCTTTTTCTTTCCCTTGGATGGAGGTGGGGAAGATTCAGCATCCCAAGATGGACTTTGGGGAAAAAGAAAATAATAACAATAACAACAACAACAACAACAACAACAACAATAATAATAATAATAATAATAATAATAATAATAATGGCATTGACAAATTCGCCATTAATCAATTGGAAAAGGCAGCCTTACTACGTTTAATTGCCACATTCTGGGTAATTTAGTCATGCCTGAAATTAAGCGTCTCTTGGAAGGAGAAATTGCAGATATAATGAGGAAGTTACTGTATGTTAGCTCACTTAGCACTAAGTTTTCAAAGACACATTTATTGAGGTTAACAAGTCCGTAATAGATTTCTACATTTGGCTTACTTTCCCTAAGTATGTTTTTAAAACAAATTAGCCGCAATTCGATTTGGTTTGGGAGGGGGTGCATAGTTGGACGGCCATATAAGATTTTTTAGGAATAAATAAATCTCAAAAATGTATATTTAAGAGCTGTTGATGATTAAAAGCAGCGTATTCAATAGAAATTCGTTAACAGGAATCCCATTACTTTTCCCTCTTTCTCTCTCTGTGTGTGGTGTGCAGATCATGAGAACGGTGTGTGGCTGACGTACAACCTCAGCTTGCAGCCATTTGTTAAGCAATCTCTCAAAGCTGCAATGGCACTGGAAAAGCGGCTTATAGCCCGTCCTCACACTTACGACCTACAAAGCAGTCTGATGATCACATGGACAAAAATGGACATAGCTGCTTGGGGGATAGAAAGGTAAGGACAGCCCTGAGCACGTTTGTGGAACTGGTGTTAAGTGGGGTGATCAAAGATCACCCAGGTAAACGCACCTGTCCCCCTTTGGCAAGCTGCCCGGGAGACATTTTGTGAGTGCGCCCTCAATACCGAATGCGATTTATCAGCTCAGATTCATGGCGTGCTCTAAAGATAGATGGAGCCGGAAAGCTGCAGGTGCTATGCATCAAGGTAAAAACTCAACTTTTCATTATTATTATTATTATTTTTTCCAGAGGACAATTTCATTGGCTTTTGATGTTTCCAGGAGCTGATCGGATTCGGATTCTTTCCGACGGCTCTTGAAGACCGTTTGAAAGGGGGGGGGGGAAGCATCTCCTTGGCCTCAAAGACAGAGATTTGAAGCAGACGGCGTCTCTGCTCTCTTCTCTCTTTTTTCGCTTTCCCCCCTGCTAGCAGATAACGAATAAACAGAACATCTCCTCAATTCTGGGATCGTTTTTTAAGCAAATCGGACCATTTAAATCGCCCCCTTGATTTCCCGAGCGTGAAAGGGAAGAAAGATAGAGGGAGGGAAAGCAGAAGAAAAAGAAAGGGAAGGAGGATGGAAAGAGAGAGAGAGATGATGAACTTGCCAAGGGATTTTTTTTTTAAAAAAAAATATAATAATAATATAGTTTCCATTCGAGAAAGATTTAGAATATGATTATTAACTATAATCCTGTATTTAGCTCGGGGAAGTGGGGGGGGAAGTGGGTGGTTTTGGGGTGGGGGGATTTGGGGGTAAAACTTTGTTTTTGTAAAACTTTTCAATAAAAAAAAAAGAGAGAAAGGTTTGATCTCTGGGAGATTAAAAAAAAAAGGGAGTGAATCCCAAATCGATCTTTCCCCGACTGCCTTCCCGTGATTGCTAGGTATTAGAGAGACTCGTGGTTTGTTTGGGTTTTTTTACAGCTGTCAGAGCTGACCATCATGGGCTGAGGGTCAAGAAAGTCAAGATGTCCACCGTGACCCCGGGATCAAAGCCCCACCAGAGTCACAGCGGCCATCTTGACTTTCTGACCCTCCCTGCCAGCTGCCTGCTTGTATATTCTTTACGCAATGCTTGCTCGTTTCATCAAACCGCCTTGAATAAAAGACCGACAATCTGAAAACGGGGGCATTTTCCTTGCTTGCTGAAAATTTGAAAATCAGAACTGAGCTAGTATTATACAACAGTGGTGGGGAAAGGTGACTTGCAAACTGGTCCTCGTGCTTACAACCAACGCCAGCATCCCCCATCATCATGGGACCAAAATTCAAAGCCTTGGCAACCGGCACATATTCATGACGGTTGCGAGGTCCTGGGGGCTACGTGATTCCCATTTGTGACCTTCCGAGTGGGCAAAGTCAACGGGGGTAATCGCTTAATGACCATGTTAACAACCTGCAGTGATTCGCTTAACGTCCATGGTCATAAAACTCACTTAACCCCTTGGCTTAACAACAGAAATTTGAATCTCAGTTGTGCCTATAAGTCAAGGATACCTACAGTATACAAGCTGGACTTAGGAAATGCAAGTTGCAGGAACTGGGGTGTCTAGCTTAATGAAAAGAAGGACTGGGGTGACATGATAGCAACGTCCCAGTATTTGAGGGGCTGCCCCAAAGAAAAGGGGGCTCAATCTATTCTCCAAAACACCCGAAGGCAGGGCAAGAAGCAACGGATGGAAACTAATCAAGGAGAGAAGCAACCTGGAATTAAGGAGAAACTTCCTGACAGTGAGAACAATTAACCGGTGGAACGGCTTGCCACCAGAGGTTGTGGGCGCTTCATCACTGGAGGTTTTTAGGAAGAGATTGGACAAACGTTAGTCTGGAATGGTATAGGGCTTCCTGCTTGAGCAGGGGGGCTGGACTAGAAGACCTCCAAGGTCCCTTCCAGCTTTACTCTGATTGACTGTTTGATAGGACTGCCTATCCATTGCAGTCCTCGGCTTAAATGCTGAGAATGGAGCAGGGGACTAAAGAGATTTGGGTTTAGGCCTGAGCATCGGCTCTCACCTGCGTGATTTTTGTGACTTGTTTTCCAGGCTGTTCTTCTGCCTCTCACAGCCGTGGACGTTGAGGGCTTCTTCAGCTGGGTGTGTCTCTTTGGAAGGGGTGACTTCTGTTGGAAGAGGCAGGCAGCTGCGGACATAAAATAGAAAGATGGACAATAACTTCTTCAAAATATGTTCTCAGGTGGCCCAGAGGTTGGAGTACCCTGGGCTAAGCTACCTCTTATCTAACTGGTCCCTAGACATCCTCTTCCCCAGCCCCCAGGCCATTCTCACATACCACTACTTTTTCTTGCAGGCTTTGCAGCCTGGCAGAGTTGTAAATAGCGCCCTTTTGCTTTCAATTTTGCTGTGTTGTTTTGGCATCTGTAGCGTGCGTGCACACACGCGCGCACACACGCAACCAGAGCCACAGAGAGACCCACACCGCTCCTTGACCTTTGGCGCTAATGATGCAATCGCCATAAATTAAAGAATAAACGAATCACAATGAATTAAAGGATAACAACCTGCCCTTTACACACACACACACACACACACACACACACACACACACACACACACA